>BOPP01000021.1:3646557-3658398 GCA_017312745.1 Gryllus bimaculatus
GAGAGAGATAATTCCCCCCCTTTTTAGCTCCCTCCCCGTCCCGTGTAACCCCAAGGGGCTGCGGCCTGGAATCCCGGTTAAACCTTCCTTCCGTGGTTTTTCACAATGGAAAATGCCAAGGAGCAAAAACTGCTCTAAGCAAAATTCGACACTGCAAAGCGATCTTTCCTATCTTAATTATTGCCCCGTTTGTTTCCCCTTAGACCACCCGCTTTCCACAGAATCTGCAGGGGGACGGCAGTTGGGAAATCAAGAGTTTGTCCATCAGAGGCGGTGCCCCACTGGAGATATACTTCGAGTTGTAAGATACTCGCTAGTGACTTTAGGTCGACACCACAATCTCATCACAAGGGGGAAGAAACACCGCTTTCCCTCTCGATTTATAAAACATTCAACTACTTCTAACGAGATTAATAACCATAGCATCTCACGTGTCCGGAAACTATGTATTAACTGGTCGCCACCGCCCGCCGGCAACGCTCTCTTCCATTCCCGTTTGCGTGCATGCGACCTGTAGGGTGGCTGGACAAACGGTAGGGGTGGGGGCCAAAAGTTGAGGAAAGGAACATTGCGAGAGTGGCAATAATGGGCAATGAGGAGACTAGCGGGTGGGTAGAAAGGCGGGGGATGCAAGAGAGGGGGTGTAAGTAGAGAGTGTGCAGTGGCAGGCGGGGCAGGCAGAGCCAGAAGGGTGTCAGCGGCAACGGACGGTAGGAGAGGCGGAGTGATGGGCGATTGAAGTGTGTGGCGGCAGTCGAGGAATGGCACTTAAGGGACCAACGGACGTGGAGGGGGCTGCTGGGGATAGGTTTAACTGTAACCAACCCCGCGGTAAAGAATGGTTTTAAAGGTTCTACCTGGGGCTTTCTTGTGGTAGAATTAGAAACGAGAGAGAAGCAGACATTTGAAGGAGGGAGTACAATGAAGTAAGCAAGATTGTGATTAAAGCGAATGTAAAATATGAATGTAAGAACTAGTAGCCTGCAGCAGCAACGATATTGCTCAGCGATCATACAAAATGTTTTTTCAAGAAACTGCTTCCACACTACTCAGAAACAAGAAATAAAATATTCTTGTATACGCAATATTTTAACAAAACAATCATTAGGAATACTGCACAACATGGTTATTACATTGATGCAGTACAACGAAGTAAAACTAGTTGCCTGTTTTATAAAGCAACCGTAATGACAAATATTTAATGGTAAACGGCTTCTTCCTTGGGAATCTTGCTATCTCGCTATGCGGTGGCTGCATAGTTTTCTTTTAGTTTTTTCAGCGCATTGTACATTTGTATACAGAGCTTTTTAGTATTTTCTTGAGTTCCTGGGTATCAAAAACGAGGACTTCAAGTAGCTGCAAGCTGGATAGTTTCCTTTCAATACTTGTGCGCAATCGAAATCAGTAATACACTGATACACTGATACGGAGATGGGAGCGATGTTTGAAAATCGACTTACGAGAAAATACATCTCAAGAAGAGGATGACACATGTAGTGTTCTTATGTAATGTTAGTTGCCGATAGAATGTTCGTGGGAATAAAATGTTTTGAGCATTGCGTGGAAGAATGCTAAAGATATCAGTTGTATGAGAAAAAGTAGAAGAGCAAACCTCATGGTGAATCATAAGATAAAAAATGAATTAGACATTATCTAAGAAAGAGAGAAAGATCAGAATTACTTTAAACTCTTTTCACAAAATTCATTTGTATAAGAATGTCCATGAAATGGAAAGTTAAAATTTTTTTGAAGTCTTAATATATGTTGAATTTCGAGACGGACAGGTCAAAATTGACAGAGTCGAAATTGAAGAGAAGGTCAAAATATATGTCTGAAAGGCTGAAGACCAGCAGAATCAACTCAGAGCCATGAACAGAGAGACAATTGTTTAATACCCCATGATATCGCGAGAAAAGTATCAAAGGCTGCGTAGCCAGTACTCGCTTTCGCCGGCTTCCACGTGTAATTTGCACCAGTGCCGCGCCCGTGGCCCCGCAGCCATTGCTCCGCCCGTTGGTCGTGCCGCCCTCTAGCGACGCCCCCTTCCCTCCTCCTACTGATCTCTTTAACGTACAGGCCGCACTGTCTGCTTTTGTATTCTATTCTACTATTAATTGGCATCCGCTCGAGTACTGGGCTACGCAGCCTTTGATACTTTTCTCGCGATATCATGGGTATTAAACAATTGTCTCTCTGTTCATGGCTCTGAGTTGATTCTGCTGGTCTTCAGCCTTTCAGACATATATTTTGACCTTCTCTGCAATTTCGACCTCTGTCAATTTTGACCTGCCGTCTCGAAATTCAACATATATTAAGACTTCAAAAAATTTTAACTTTCCATTTTCATGACATTCTTATACAAATGAATTTTGTGAAAAGAGTTTAAAGTAATTCTGATCTTTCTCTCTTTCTTAGATAATGTCTAATTCATTTTTTATCTTATGATTCACCATGAGGTTTGCTCTACTACTTTTTCTCAATACACTGATATCTTTAGCATTCTTCCACGCAATGCTCAAAAACATTTTTATTCCCACGAAAATTCTATCGGCAACTGAACATTACATAAGAACACTACATGTCTCATCCTCTTCTTGAGATGTATTTTCTCGTAAGTCGATTTTCAAACATCGCTCCATCTCCGTATCAGTGTATCAGTGTATTACTGATTTCGATTGCGCACAAGTATTGAAAGGAAACTATCCAGCTTGCAGCTACTTGAAGTCCTCGTTTGATACCCAGGAACTCAAGAAAATACTAAAAAGCTCTGTATTACAAATGTACAATGCGCTGAAAAACTAAAAGAAAACTATGCAGCCACCGGCATAGCGAGATAGCAAGATTCCAAGGAAGAAGCCGTTTACCATTAAATATTTGTCATTTACGTGTTGCTTTATAAAACAGCAACTAGTTTTACTTCGTTGTACTGCATCAATGTAATATACCATGTTGTTGCAGTATTCCTAATGATTGTTTTGTTAAAATATTGCGTAATACAAGAATATTTTATTTCTTGTTCTTGAGTAGTGTGGAAGCAGTTTCTTGAAAAAACATTTTGTATGATCGCTGAGCAATATCGTTGCTGCTGCAGGCTACTAGTTCTTACATTCATATTTTACATTCGCATTTAAATCACAATCTTGTTACTTCATTCGTATTTTCCTCCTTTCAACGTCTGTTTTCTCTCTCGTTTCTAATTTACCACAAGAAAGCCCCAGGTAGAACCTTTCAAAACCATTCTTCCCGGGTTGTTACAGTAACCTATCCCCAGCAGCCTCCCCTCCACGTCCGTTGGGGTCCTTAAGTGCCATCCTCGACGCGCCACCACTTCATCGCCCATCACTCCGCCTCTCCTACCGTCCCGTTGCCGCTGACACCCTTTCTGGCTCTGCTGCCCCCGCTGCCACTGCACACTCCTACTACACCCCCTCTCTTGCAATCCCCGCCTCTTCTACCACCCCTGTCTCCTCATTGCCCCTATTATTGCCACTCTCACAATGTTCCTTCCTTAACTTTGGCCCCCAACCCCTACCGTTGTCAGCCACCCTACAGTCGCATGCACGCAAAGGGAATGGAGAGAGCGTTGCCGGCGGCGGTGGCTACAGTTGATACATGTTTCCGGACACGTGAGATGCTATGGTTATTAATCTCGTTAGAGTAGTGAATGTTTTATCGAGGGAGAAAGCGGTGTTCTTCCCCCTTTGATGATGAGATGTGGTGTCGACCTAAAGTCAACTAGCAGAGTATTTCCACCTCGAAGTATATCCTCCAGTGGGGCACCGCCTCTGAATGGACAAACTCTTGATTTCCCAACTGGTCCCCCTGCAGATCTGTGGAAGGTGGTCTAAGGGAAACAAACGGGACAATAATAAGATAGGAAAGATCGCTCAGTGTCGAATTTGTTAGAGCAGTGCTCCGGCATTTCCGTGTGAAACCACGGAGAAGTACCGATCAGCGCAGCTGTCGACAGCTAGAATACTACTTGGTATATTCGACCCAGCTAATTTCTTAATGGGCGGAGTCGGCTGTAGCGGTGAGAACGATGGCAACAACGGCGACGGTAGTGGTGGTAATAAAGTTGTCGGTGACGGTGGTGGATTTGGTGTTGTTGTTCGTGGTGGCGGTGTTGATGCTACTGTTGTTGGAGGCGGTGTTGGGGGGTGGTTGTGGTGGTGGTGGTGATGGAGGTGGTGGTGGTGGTGGTGCTGGTGGCGGTGACAAAGGCGGCGGTTTTGGCGGTAGTGGTGGTGCTGACGGCGAGGGTAGCACCACAAGTGGTGGTGGTGATGGTGGCGATGGCGATGGAGTTGACGGTGGTGTTGGTGACGGAGTTGACGGTGGTGTTGGTGACGGAGTTGACGGTGGTGTTGGCGATGGTGGAGGTGGTAGCGTAGTTGTTTATGGAGGCTTTGTTGATGAAGGTGGTGGTGGGGTGGTGAAGGGTGTGGGGGAGGGCCTGCGGTGAGAGTGCCTGCGTCATAGGCGCGGGCGGCGTTGCCCGGAGGCTCTGCTCTGCGGCGCGCACGCGACCCATGCGGTCGCTGCGGCGGCCGCTGCAAGTGGGGTCATCGGGTTCGATTCCGCACCGACGGGGATTTGCTCGTCCGCGTAAGCCTGACATATTTGGGTATTAGTTACTGCCCGCTGATATGATGATGTGGGTGGGTGACATCGTTCGCTACCAGTTCGGATGCGGGGATATCGGCGCGAGCACATTTCTGGCGGTGATGTCCTTCATTAGTTGACGTAGCTGTAATGAACGCTTAATGCAGTTTTTCGGTTTTCGAGAGTTGGTGCTTGCCTGATTGTCAGGGTTGTTTAAAGGGAAATGTGAGAGACTCGCTACCACATGACTGCTGAGCTTCATTGAAACGAATGTGAATGGAACAACTTTGTGTGTGTGTGTGTGTGTGTGAACGGAAATGCCTGTACAATGTCAATTGTTCTCAAAGAACTACGTTTAAACTTATATGGTGTTATATTTAACTCTAAACTAGAATGAACAAAAATCGAGATTAGAAATTAATGAGTAAGAGAGAGAAAAGGTTTTATAAACCTCGGGTTACCAGGAATCCATTTTACGGGATCTTTTTCATTTCAACGAAATTATATTGAGTTAATCAAATATCGTTGTGTGTTTGCTGCAGAACTATTAACTATTCATTCTCACTACTTTCTGCTCAATCCTGTGTAAATGTGGCAAATTAAAAAGACACGAACAGTGTGACTGGTCTCTGAGACTGCGTATTCCAGTTTTATATCCATAATAAAATGGGAAAGTTAGCAATTGATCACAAAGACCTCATACTAAAATTAATAATCACACAAGAAAAAGGACCTTAACCTCATTTTAACCTTACTCATAGCTGCCTGATGAATACGTATACTTAATTTGTGACAAAATTGCGGTCTTCCAGTATCTACTAAGCACCTTATTGTTGATTGCCATGTGATTACGACTGAAAGAGCCAATATTAATATTAATAGTGATCTTCTTTGTATATTCAACTCTTATTCGGGATACACGAAGGTTATTCAACTTCTTACCAAACTTATTCTGGTAAATTGTATTTAGCAATTGAATATATATTGTCAATATCATGTACTAGTATTCCATTAATATTCTATCTCAAATGTTTGTGTACTCCTTGCAATTTTGTAACCATCGCATATTTGTGAATATGGTATTTTTGTAACTGTGGTCACCCTAGTTGTTTTCAAGTCAACCTGAAATAAAGCTTGTTTTTTAAAACGAAAAAGGACCAATAAAAATAGCCTAATAAAAAAATACAAACTAATTAGAAATAGTGATTACTAATAATGTCATAATACATTAACACCATTAGAATACAGTTATTTAAACATTCTATTCTATCAGTTTTGTAAAACGTTATTGGTAAATCATGTTAGCTGGCATATCTAGTACGAATACTCACTATTCACGAAATAAACTCAGTCTGTTCCCAACACTTCTTTGTGGTGAAGGCACACAGATTTCTTGTTCTTTCAACATGAAATTTTGTTTTGTTTATTATATAACAATAATTAATAATCCCAATTCAATGCGAAAATTTAAAACAATAATCTAAAATCATGCTCAATAAATATGTATAAATTACCGTTTCATCGCAACAATCAGAACACGAACAGAGTGACCAGTCTGAGGTAAGATACTGCGCTGCGTTTCAAGCGATGAATGGAGGAAGAGAGGGCCGCCAAGTGATATGCAAGCCACTGGATCCGTTTATTGGCAGATTTTTATAGACGTTATTTAATTCGGTATTTGTATTTATCCGTTATATTTTAGTCGTAATGTATAGCCTCGGCGCCGTTATATCCCGGAGTTCCTAGTCGGTCCAGGAACCCGTGATATCGCAAACTCGCTTAACTTGCCAAGAATATGTTGCAGTGACTTCTAGGCTGTCCGGGTGACGCCGCGTCGTTGGCAGATACGCCGACGTTCCGCCTGTCATGACGCAGGCTTCTTCAGGGTAGTGACACAGTAAAGGTCCGCCTCCGGTGTTATATCTTTTCCAGCCATGGTCAAATGTAACACCGGAGGCGGAGCTTTACTGTGTCACTACTCTGAAGAAGCCTGCGTCATGACAGGCGAAACGTCGGCCTATCTGCCAACGACGCGGCGTCACCCGAACAGCCTAGAAGTCATGAACTCGAGCCGCGGAAGCCTACGTGTACAAATATGTTGCAGTGTCTTGTCAATACGATCACTTTTCAAACACTACCAATATATATGCACGTATATATCACTACCAATATATCATGCACCAATATATTATGCACCGTATTACATTCACGTACCAATATATCATGCACAATATATCATGCATTCAAAACTTCCGAAGGTAGAAGAATGTACAGCTTCTGCACTACAACAGTCATCAATATAAATAAGAGTTTTGATCGGGGCAATATCACTAACTGTCCCGTGAGACCGTATCACATTAACAGAATATTAAATATTTCTTTTTTATATTGCAATGAAGAAGAGCTAAAGGGCTAAAATTGTGTTATTCATTTGTAAATACTTCTTTTCAAATTGTATTTATTCCATTGAGTAAAAATCTTTATTGCAAAATTTGTGGGAGGGGCCACACGCTCTATCGGCTTTACACAAGACATCAAAATTGACGTTTCAATGTTGGCTCTGTGAATATCCAGGTGACTGACCGGAAAACATAGTTAAATGATTTTCAAATATTTATCTCTTTCTCTGACAGGACCATGTAGCAACATTGTTCACGCATTTGACAGAAACATATGAAGAAAGATACAACATTGCACACCGTAAACATGTACGGATACACCGTAAACATAATACGTATTGATTAATTATTTAGAGCTCCCGGGCACGTCATCAGTCCCATAAGTGTGGTGCATAATATACTCAGGAGATCTGAGTTGTACAAATATATACTATTCTTAGTCACTGATTTTCTAAATTATAGTAGTCAACATCTCACAAGCAAAGTCACAACCAGATCACTACCTCACGAATTGGGAAACCATTCGGGACCTTGAGAGTCCGTCCCCAAAGGGTTAGATTCTTCTTCTTCTGTACTTCAAGGATTAGGCGGCTGCCTGTTCCGTCTTCACATATCAAACCATCTTCTGCGTTTTCCTACACTCCTCCTTCCTGTTGGGATGAACTGCAGCACTTGTTTAGGTTGCCTATTGTGCTCCATTCTTTCTAAATGATTTTTCCAGTCTTGTTTGTATAGTTGTATACAACCATGTAAACTAAATGTATTTAATACTGGGTGGGATACTGTTTGAGAAAACTTTCATTTCGCGGATTTCAGATAGTTCGTCCAGAAGTAGCTGAAACGGTAATTTGGCGCCGCCCTTCTCGTCAGCTTGCGAAGTTTTCCCAACCAAAAGTTTTTAGGTTTCTGAGATAAGGTGGAGAGTAAAATTTCCTGTTATGACCCAATTCATGCACAGATCTTGATTAATATAAAACATTTTAGTTACATTTTCAGTAACATGTTTCACTCAAAGTTGAGAGTGAATAGTGAGGTTAGTGTTCCAAAAATTTGAAACATTTTCCGCATTTCAATCCATGTGAACAGTAAATACTAAACGAAATTTAATAATCATTTTTAGGATAGTGAATTAACCTGCATATTGAATGTACTGTTACTTTCCTGCTACAAATTTTTTATAGTAATTATCTGTCTATGCAATATAATCGCAAGGGTTCAGAAGAGTATATTTTATATTCTATTCTTTTAGGAATGAAGCCAATATGGACATAGCGACTTATCTAACATAGCTGAATATAATATAAATTATTATATATTTATTATAATTATATTATATTAAATATTATTATTATTGTTGTTATGGTTATTACTATTGTTGTTGTTGCAGAATTGTACTTGGTTGAATTTCGTTTCTAATTTATACTTTTAAAGCACACGCTCATATGATGGGCAATAAAAACGGTCATAATTAAATTTTAACGTTATGAACGTTATGGTATACTTAGTGTATATTTGTGCAAAGCTAAGTACTAAAGACTTTTAATAACAAGAAATACAAATAGCTGACAACTGAGAGTCACGGTGACACTTGATATAGATTGTTGCTAGAAGGACGGATGGCCCTCGCAGGTTAGGAGTAGCTCATTGAAGGGGGAGAAGCTTCGGCTCTGAAACTATGAAAGCTCTTTTGTGTGCCCTCTGCGTTTGTTTGGTAGCACTCAGGGCCTCTCCATGCAGTGGGGGAGCGGATTTTGCGCGTCGGAGTTCTCCTCTATTTCAAATGGTCCAGTGTGACGGATACATCTGGTGTGGTTGGAAGTTCAAACGACGGAGTTTGAATGAGAGGCTATTTCATGGACTTCAACGCTCCCGACACAGCCATGAGGGCCCGTTAGATTTTGTATTAGAGGGTATTCTCTTTACACTTCAAATGTGTACTTTACGGTATACTCTTTCGATGAAAGGGGGAAAGGAGCATCCATTATGTAGCCGGGTATTCGGAAATGGGGAATTTCGTGAATCAACAAAGTGAATAAATTCGAATTCATCAATGGATGAAGATGTAAAAGTATGCAATAGTCAATCATATCATGTGGACGCAATAATGTATGTGTTGTAAACGAAACGTTTTACTTCGACAGAGGAAAGCGCATTATTTGGAATAGTGGTGAAATTTGTGTGGAAATATTCTCCAAATGTCTCTTTATGAATTGTATTGGCGGGGTATTTATGCTTCTGTGATTACATTATATGAAATAATTAAATTACAAACGATGTATTTTCCTATATAATACGCAGTGAAAATGGAAATGAATAACATGGTATTAAAAGAATTATTAATTGCAAATATTATTAATAATTATCAAACAGCGGGTACTGTATTTTTAAGAACTCAAGCATTTTAAAAACAATTAAAGAAATAAATATCTAGAAAGATATCTAATAAATACAATTTTTGATTGTGAGAAACGATATGTATCCTGTTGTGAACACTGAGATGCTATGTATCATGTTATTGATTAACTTTTGAAGTATCGTATTCAATTCATTTACATCAATTTCTGTCCTAAACAATACTTCGTTCTCAACGCTTTTTCTTTTGATTCCTTTAGAGTGCTCTCTGTGACGTGTGAAATGGGGAAAGCAAATATTGTTCCGATTATTGTATCAAAACAGTACAAATTTTAGAGACTTTTTGTTTTTCGTTAAAAATATGAAGCAAATTGAAAATAGCTTATAATGAATAAATGATCTACATGAAGGTCCGGATTTATACTTACACTTCAGAGTTTGTTGCTGCTCTGATCCGCTGCTCTGATCGGTAGTTTTCCATGGTTTCTCCGATCAACACCAGAAGAATGCCGAAGAAGTACCCTATCAAACGGGCCACGGACCACGCGCAATCCTCCTACCTCTTCATTATCCTATCCTCACCCCTTACACACACACGCACACATACACACACACACACACACACTAATAAGCACTACACTACCACACATGCCGGAAGACCGGTCGGGAGTTTAGAGAATGACTCTCCTGCAACTGGTGGGAGATACCTGGTTGGAGGTAAACCCAACTAGCCGACGGTAGTTCGAAGCCGGATCTCGCCATACAGCGAGGGAAGACCGCCGCCACCTCCTGAGCAACAACATGCACTACACTTGCAGGACTAATGACCCTGGAAGTTGACGCACATAAAATAACTAACAATCAATCATTCAGTTTGTAAACAGAAGATAGATTCTCCCCAAGCTTCTTTCTCCCTTCATTCCTCGAGTCTATGATTTTCACTTTCTCTTTGTAATCATTCGGTTTCTTTAAAATAAATTTATCAAATATCTCTTATTCCCGGGTATTAATTTGCTTCTCTTCATTTTTGTTCGTACAGTGATCGTCAGTTTCAAATACGTCTTAATGAAAAACACTTCTTTGGAACGACTGTATGAAAGGCAAATTAGATGATTTGTTTTGAAAATGCAAAGATGGATTAAGCATGTAGTATCTCGACAGTGAGATACAGTGATCTCAATGACGTTGTAATACTGTTCTTACCTTGCTAATGCCTTCGTTTCTCAGATCCATGTACCACAGAGGACATAATTAGATGCTAATTGCTCCAGGATTACTTCCCTAAAGAATGCAGGAGAAACGTTTGGCGAAGGGTAATGCAAAACTAGCAGGCGATGATCTGAACTTCAGCGTTTAAAGTTTCGGGTTCAGTAAGCAGTATAAAAATGATCATGCATTCAGTATATTAAAATCCCAATTACATAATTCTAATATAATTTGTCTGGATGATTTTTAGTTTATATGTGAACTATTGCCTTCTAATAAATACCCTTTAAATTGCTTTCTATAAATTATGCGGAGCCAATAAATTTGTAGGAAATTCAATCGATTAGAAAAGCTAACGTATTTGGGTAGAGAAAACCGAATTCATAAAATTCGGGCCAAAAAGCCAAGAACGAATTTAGGGAAATTTTTATTGGTGAATACGGGATTGTAACAGTTTCCCAGCAGCAATGTTAGAAACATTTTCACTAAATATTCGTAGTATTAGAAATAATCTTGAATTCGTTTTGAATGAATAGATGAAGCAACTTAAGAATATTATACAATCTTATTTAATCTTAAGCAATTTAATGTATCGTGCTGTTCAGTGAAGTGTGTCGAAACGTGTTAAACCTAAGGCTGTAATGCAGTGCAATGCATTGCCATTCAATTAAATGCCGTTCTATGCAATATTAATTTTGTTATTATTGTAATAATTTAATATTGACAATATACATTTTAGCAGTTTGTTAATAACTGTCAATACGATTTACTAAATTGCAGTTAAAACTAATCTCATCTTAAATCTTTAGTTGAATATATGCTTTCAATAAAAAGTTATATTAAATGATCACATATTAAATGTGTATAGAAACTCAATAGAGACAAACTTGCAATTTATCTGACTATGCTTAGTGAATTTGCCTGAAATGCAACAGCATATGGCCAACATGTGAAGACATTCTTTTCATAAATGTAGGTATGAAGAATATCGTACATGGGGGATTACACAATTGATATTCTAATGTAATCAATAACATACTTATTAAGAAAAAACACTATTACCAATTTTTGAAAATAGATATTCCATCCGCAAGAAGATAGTTGTAGTTTATACTTCCGTATAACGAGTTTCTTATTTTACTCGTAGTTACCATGGTTGCCCAATAAATTTTGGCATGAATAGAGAAATTAAGAATGAAATATATATTTCAATATCTATGTGGGAAAATAAGTAGGACCAAGCATAAAAACATAAACAGATCCTTCTTCTTCTTCTTCT
>BOPP01000021.1:3658616-3695107 GCA_017312745.1 Gryllus bimaculatus
ACCGACCGTATTCTGTCTCTACGGCGTTTTGTTAATGGCCACATTTCTGCTCCATATAATATAATACTATCCACGATACTGTGGAATATGTGTCGCTTTGTGTCCAGATCCATAAGTTAAATTTAATTAGATAATGGCTTTCCCTGTTAATTTTATGACAGCGAACCTTAATAAGTGAAGGGAAAGTACGTACCCCAGATGTAGTCAAGATGTAGTGTGACGCGCTCTTGTCGCCCCCGCAATCTATCTAAGCCTCCGCAATGAATCTAAGCCTCTTTTGCCTCATATCAATAATGTACCATGTTTTTAATATGCTTTGTTTTCGAACATTTTCTAAATTGTCCAAACTTTATTTAACCAATATAATATTTTCATTTTCTGATGCCTTGCTTTCTCGATGACTCGTTTTAATTTGAATCTTTACGTAATTCCTCATATTTCACCTATTATAAGATATTAATGTTTTTGCTTTTCGAATAAATAATGCCTCATTATTTTGCATTCCCACTTTATTCTGTATAAAATTCATTTCAACAATTGAAATTCATTTCAAAACAAAATATTATTTAGTTTACTTTTCTACTAACAAACTTCTGATAAATTGAAAACAAACTTCGATACTAACAAGTTTATATAATAATATATTACGGAATATTAATTAAATAATGTAATTTTCAACCTTCTCTTAGAAGTGTAAATTTGTGAAAACGCGAAAGGATGTAGGTATTGTAATGGCTTAAAGACCTTCGGCCTAGCCACATACGATCAAGGAAGCTAATTTGTTTGTAATAATTACCTATTAAATAAAAATAAATAAATTTGTGAAAACATACCAAATATAAAATTAATGCGGTGGGATATTTCTAATATTTATTTACATTCTGTAAATAATTCTGATTTGTTTCTTAAAAAAATTAAGAAGCTTTAAATAGGAAATGCATCATACTAAATTGTGTTAAATATATTTGTAATCGCAGTGTTTCAATCAGTGCTACATAGGAGGTAGCACAAATTTTCGCGAGATTGAATTTACGACGCAAGTTTCGTGGTAGATCGAACCACACTAGTAAGCCAGGTTTTGAGCCAACGTTTGGGCCAGCCGGCCAGTACACTTCGTGCTCGGATCGCGTAAAAATTAATTATCCCAGGCATAAAAATTAAGCACCAGCGAGTTAGGCTCGCGTGACGCAAGAAAAGGGCATCTGAATACGTCTTCTCGTAACACTCCGCACCCCGCGAGAAGGAGGAAGCAAGCCTTCTTTACTGCCAAAGTTCCACCTCTCGGACGCCTTCCAGACGAACACACTCGAGGGTATGTCTCCCCTCGGAACTCCCATCCTCAGCCTCAGCAGGTCGGTTTCAGTATCTTTAATTAACCGCAACGATCCGGCAGGCATTGTACACGTAATTATATGTTTCGTTCTTGCGGTTCGCGAACGGTATCGGTCCCATAAACTCCGCCCCAACTATCGATTAGCGACCGGAGCTAGTTGTTCGCGGAAGTTCTTGCCCCGGCACGGGCACTAGGCCAACACGGAGGTGCGCAGATGTGTCTCTAGAGTTCCCAAAGACACTTCTTCGCTCAGACAGTGTTTTAAGTGCAGGTTGCATTTCTGATATATTTTTATTTGCATTGAAAACAAAAGTTTAATTAAAATATAAGTTATTAACGGGTGCTAATTATTAAGTATCAGAATTCCTGTTCTTGTACCATTATTTTTATAAAAGGTTTCTATAAAAATGATAAAGATTAAATAAAAGGCATGCATTTTTAATATAAGAAAAAAATACATGTGTCTACTTATATTAATTTTCAAACTTCATTTCTGTTATTCTCAATATTTGTCTAGTTTTTATGTTAGGTAGATTCAATTTGACCAAAAATTTCATAATATACACAATGGAAAATTAGCTAAAATTTAGTATAATATTTAGATACAACTTCATTTCCAACTCCATTTAATTAAACCAATAATACTTTTGAAAGCTCCTAATTTCTAGCATTCAAAGGTGTTCAACATTTCTCTCACGAAATAAAAAATAATTCTGTTGCTTTCGTGGACTACAAAATTTAAAAAATATGTTTTTTCACCTGCATAACTGCTGAGACAGTCATTTCTTCTCCGTCTATATTTGCAGCAAATTGCTGCGAAAATCTATCAACGTTCCCTGGCAACCGCTCGCTGTGACGCCATCGTGATTGTTTTATTCCTTTCCGAAGCAGCTGGCGAGTACAGACGACCCGCTATATCCACCGATAGATTGTGGCAGGCCGACGTTTTAACGTATCGATGCATTGAAAATTGCATTAATTCCACAGGATGGAAAATACTATCAGAGTTTTAATTAAATGAAGTGTTATATCAAGTTGGTTAACTTGGTCACGCTGTAAAATTTATGGAATATATAACCAAATGAAACGCGCAGAATAAATATTTAATGAAATAAATTTCACACCGCCTCTTTCCACCTTCGCGGCCTTACCATGCGGAGTGAGAAAAACGCTTTAAGTTTTAATGCAATATGTGGCGTGACCGGTGGAAAGTGTGACAAGTTGGCCAGTATGTTATCCGTGTTGCGTGGCTGCATGGCGCCGATAGCGAGCGAGCTGCACAAATTTGCGCCGTTGCGCTAAAGTTGTGCGTTTGATGTTTCACGCTTCCGTTGCTTCGCATTCTGTCCCATTTGCGCGCTACGTCTGCCATTTGTTTCTCACTTAGCCCGCGCTCGTTGCGGTCGCCCGGTGTGGCGGTGTGGCTTCGGTGCGGAGGTGGCGCGCGAGAAAGAGGTAATAGTAAACGGAATAGCCATAAAATTGCGCCGAAAGTTGCCCGCGCGGTGGTTTTTATGAACCAGGGGAGAAAAGGCGTCCAAATAATGTGAAGATTTTTTCACAGTACCATCTACTTTTGTATGTTTTTCGTAATGCAGTTCTGTTACATCGATTTAACCCATTCAAACAGAAACGAAAAGTCACTCATAACGGTTGCCGTTCGTTAAGGACGTTATAGTCTGTCTTTAATTAAGAACAATTAAAAAAAATAGTTCTAGGTGAGTTCTCGTACTAAACAAAATACGAGAATTACAGCTATTTGTTTCTAAAATAAATGTTATCAGATGTCACAATTTTATTCGTCACGTATGAATGTGCTTATTAATACTATTTCAATGCGTGTTCACCACAATAGATGGCTGTGAGAGTATCTCTATTAGAACAGAGAGCAATGTTAAATTTGTTGGCTGCCTACCGCCTTGCCAAATGTATAACCCATTTTGAGAAACGATCCTACACGAAGTTAGCCCTTAACCATGAAAAATTTCCTGGCATTACATGTAATTGTGATAATAGAAAATTTAATAAATTTAGTATCATGTAGAAATAAAATTATAACGAATCTTTTTGAATTTAACACTTTCAGTCAGGCAAAATTGTGAGCGATTAGGCATTCATTTTTATTAAATAGTTATGCTGGAATGTAAGATTCCGTGTAAGATGTAAAATACGTGCGTGTAAAAAAGTAATCAAATCATTTTGTGCGTTTTAAATCCGGTATGTCTCGAATAGTAATTTACGTCATTAGAACGAAAATGTTACATTGTGAGTGAGATGTTCCGAGAAGGCGACGTTAGGGCCTGAGGCTGCAATTTCTAACGAGAAATGTAACATTTCCGACAGTGTATCGTATCACATTTTATTTTATACTACGTCGCATTTCTTTTGATTTTAATTTTATATTGCAGCATTTTACGATGTATGAGTTCTAAGAAAGAATTGCCCAAGGTGCCAGAACTCCCTGGAATCTTGATATCTGTGAAACAATTTCAGTACTCTGAAGAATTGAAAAATAGAGATGCTTCAGAAATCGATAATAGTTGAACTCAACTATGAAGTTAAACAATTAATACTACCTCAAAAATAGAAAGAAAGATATAAAATAGAATATAAAATGTTTCCCACTGAAAAAATACAAATAATAATAATAATATAATAAATAATAATATAAATAATAATATAATCAATAATAATAAGAATAATAATAATAATAATAACAATAACATGGCTAATGATGTAATACTGGCTTCCTTAACAGTCTTTGTTGTTTAACCTAGTCATCGTATGGTACTGATATCTAATGGTACTGTTTTCATTAACGATTGTAAGTTTACTTCTCATTATTGTAAAGTTCATCGTTGGTGCTTGCCGTGTATTTATAAATCCAATGAGAAATGTTTTTACAAAATTTCCAAGATAATAAGTTGGTATAAGATTTCATTACTATACACTGAAATATAAAGTCCCAATTTCCGGTCTGCTGTGGGGCACGTAAACAATCGAAAGGCGACATAGGATGAAATAAAGGTATTTTTACCACGCTGTGCGCGAACCGCGGTTTTTCGTGCTTGTTCTACTTGTGCGAAACATCTGTGACGATTCGCAATTGTCTTTCGTCTTGACGACGACTTTGTTTATTATTTACAAATAATAGTGTTACGACAATGACTGGAATCCATTTACTTTTGTACAAGTAAAGTATTTGTAGTTATTTGACATTAAATTTATATTTCTTTACTTGACGCATTGCGTTTCGCTCACGGCGTGTTAAAAAATAGTATTCGCAACCAGAGTGCGAGGTAATTCACGCACGAGTCGAAGTTGTCGTTGGAGCATAGCGACGAAGACAGAGACGAGAGTGGGAATCACCAGTTTCGCGCCCTAGTTACGTAAATTACAGTGTTCATTGTTATGTCAGTGGATAAAGAATCGCCGGAAAAGACGCAAGATGATGTGTGATTCTTGGGGAGGTCGGTGCTGAAGTTGATCATTTTTATGTACCTTCCTCACGTAGCAGTGATAGTGAACGGTCAGGGTCAGAGCTTTCCACGGTACCGCCCTAACTACTTGCATTGCGTTCTCAGAAACAGTCTTGAGCCGACGAACATCAACAGTCAATTTTGTCGTTAAACTCGGAATATTTTGTTCTTCAATCACGGAAAGTGATGTTTGTAGAAGTAACATTGCCTACAATTCTGAGAGAGTTGCCGCGACCTCCGCAATTGTGAAGTCAACACTACATGGGAAAGGAATTCTGGGCTTCTCAAAACAGTTGTGGTATGAGGTGCATGACGTGACGTTACTAAATAAAATGAAATGTGAATGAACTGTTACTAAACGAACCAGAAATAGACAACCTACAACACCTACAACAACAACAACAACAACAACAACACAAACAACAACAACAACAAAAATCAAGAATGGTGTCCTCAAGAACAACAGAATAAAATAAAACGTTCACGTCGGAAATGTATCTGTTGACACCATTTGCTTATTGTTCCGATAGGAACAGATTGTAAATTATGCAGAAAAAAAGAACAGAAAGAACTTCTGCAACTATGCAGAACTGCAAATCCAACATGAATTGTTACTTCAACAACAACAGTTACTGAAGCATCTGCTACCAGAATTGCAGCAATTCTTCTTCCAGCAGCACGACTTTCAACCTCAACTATCATTCCAAGGTAACGCTGATAAATTTGGGGGCACTAACCGTGGATCCTGCTCCATAATACTTACACAGCAGAGTTGGCTCGTCCCGTAACCCAAGCAGTTTAATATGTCCTGACCGATGCTTGTTGCTAAATATATACTTTACAATATAAACCGAATGATACCAACTGTTGTCTAAGATTTTTTCTTCGGATAGTTGAGGAACTAAACAATTTTGGTTTTGTGTATTATCATCAAATAACTGTGAAAACGGATCTGTAGGGTAATTTTCATATTTTAATATACCTTTAGAAGGGTAATATAGTAGTTTTCAAAATACTATCATCACGTAAATAATTGCCGATTCTCGAAATATATGCTACATCTATAAAAATAAACGTTGCGATGTATATTTTGTGGGACCAACATTTATTATTTTCGCAATAACTTTAGAATAAAATGGCTGCATAGTTAAATGACAGAATAATTTAGTGCTGTGTGATTAATTATTCAATTTACGTACACAAGTAAACTAATATTTGTGTGGCACATTGTTTAATTAACATAGACGTGAATAGCAAACGCATTACATCAGAATGCAATTATAAGAAGAAAGAAAATTATAAGTAACAATAATGGTAATTGAGCTAATTGTAGTATCGTTACTTTAGGTTAGACTGCCGTCGCACCAAAAAGCAATTTTAAAAAGTAATATAGGGAGGTATGTGAAACATCCAAAACTTATTTTTCTGACCCTTACCTCGAAGCAGTGTCTTAATCATTACAACTACTGATCAACGAAAAAAAATATGAAGGGAAGTGTCTTGAAATACGTAACCTGCACAAACTAGCATTCACATCAGCAGCAAGAAAGCCGTTGCAAACACCAGCGCTGCGGTTTTACAATAAGGGTCAGTATTGACGCAACTTTATTCAACGGTGCACCAAACGTCGAGCAACACTACAAATGTTTCAAGTACCGGGTAAGGTAAAATACAACCGAATAGCATAAATATTTGTCACGGTTTCATCTATATACTGTGGGAGTTGTAAATAGGTATAATAACACCTATTACGAAGTTGCTACGTTAACAAAACTTAAGATGTCACACGATTTATTATTATTATTATTATTATTATTATTATTATTATTATTTAGTACAAGAACAAAAAATCTGTTAGTCAAAGGTTTTTTCTAAAATAAAATATGGTATATTTGTAACACCAACACACACTACTACAGTTGTTCCACCAACTATAGGCCTTCTCCATAACTTCTAAAAGGTTCACCGTATCAAAATGAAGTTTCGCTGAACCATGCGGAATCATGGGAAAACTAACATAAGGTAGAAAAATTGTCTACAATATTTTTAGTTTTCAAGAAATTTAATAATCTTTCATTTTTTAAATGGGACTATATCGCATCTCCAATAGAAAAGGGACACACGAAGTGCGAAATCGTAATTTTTAGCTAAAAGCTAATAAGAGGTTACCAAGAGGTACTGCTACTATTCTGAAGTTGATTTTGAATTAGTTCAGTTACTGTCTGCTGGAAGGTGAATATTTGGTACAATCAATAACGAATATTACAGAAATACGACATTTAAAACAGCATTTAAAAAAAATTGCACCTTTGTCACTTTTCTATTGAAGGTGCGATATATTCTTCTCATCAGCAATGGAGAGATCATAAAAGAGGAATACAATGATGTTAGTATTTCGATAGTAACTTGACTATACAATTGTACTTTCTGACTTGTGGTTTTGAATGAAACAGACAATATTTCGTGTAGCACCCCTTGCAATTGTCGCATTTGGCGAAGGTGGCCTTTGCGGCGTCAAGACTGTTGCGAGGAGAGGGGAGACTGGGAAGGGTCGCAGTGAGAAATAAAAGGCATAACTACAGCAATCCATGGTCTTGACACTGAGGTCCCACTAAGAAACACCAATGCTAACGTTCAGAATGAGAGTTTTTTCCATTGATTCTTCTAGACTTAAGATTGTTAAATTTATAATGATAGAGCTGTCAATACTATTTCAAATTTTTTATTTCTTTATTGTTTTTGATACATGTGTTAAATAGGAAGTTTATTAACATTAAATGAAGAGCAAATTTCTATCTATCTAGTATGTGATGAATTAATCGAGATATATAATGAAAAATTTTAAGCATTTATTCCCTTCCCATGTTTTAAAATGGTGGCTTGTTTCTGCCGTAACACATTGAGCTCGATTCTTGTAAGGTTGAAAATCACCTTTATTATTACAGTCATTAAGTTTCAAGTATTTTTATATCTTTCTTTTGAAAGAAACTCTATTGGCGTAATGCTAGTGTCTAAACCGTTCAGATGATCTCCACAATTGATATTCTCCAATTGCTGTAAAGACGCTTACGACCCTGGGAGTTTGAAAATGATAGTTGATATATTACATATATTTTAAGGGTACGTTTTCCTTAAAAAATCAGCAATATTTTCAAAACGTTCTCGAAAATGGCTCCAATTTTTTGATAACTGTACTGAAGGACGCCTAAAAATAGTCTCATTTGTATTTGAATGCCTGAATAATCAACAATTGCAAAAGTTAAAAAAATCGGCGTATTTCTACAATTACAATATTGAAGATGGATATTTTTTCCTTCGTGAAATCTGTTGTTTAAATTCCGATATTGAAATAAAGTCCTTTATAGTAATTTAAAAATGTGATTTTTTGTGTACTATTGCGTGAAACATATTTTTTAACAATTATTTTATAAAAAATAACTTCAGATTCTGTTTTTTCTCACATAGAGAAAAAAAATTTGTAGAGAACTCTGAAATTTCGAATATTTCAAAAGTTAGAAATAATGCATGAAAGTATGTAGTTTCTTATTCCTTTGTTGCATATTTGGCTTGCATTAATTTTGGATGAGTTTAATGGAGGTCTCACTGTAGTTGTGTTGCAACAAGTTTTACTCGTATTCAGTACAATGAGGACCCTGTGAAAGATTGTAAAAGGATAGAAACAACGAAATTATAATTTACATAATTGCAAGTGTTAATTATCCACGTGTGGTATTTTGTTCTATTTTATAAATTAAATTAAATTCCAAATACAATTTTGTACCAATTAGCATAAGGGTAAATAAAGAATTTCACATTTATATCTGAAACTATGCTGAGAGAGTGCCATTATCTGCGAACTTTTTAGAGTTTACATACCGAAAAATTCTGCCTTATTTTGTAATTAAATTAATTGTGAGCGAACTTTAACTATAATTTGCTCAAATGATTTGAGACTACTTATTATATACTGCATGCGGTAACTAAGGAAGTCAACATTGTTAACTCAATTTTGCAGATTAAATTCACTAACGATACTATTATAGTTTCGGTAGGCGAGAGACCCCTTGTAAACATAAGACGAGCATTTTGCATTTTTTAATTTAAGTCTTCTTCTACAAGACGGTTTTTTGGAACGGATGTCATGAGGCCGACACGTAGATATGAAAAATATATTCATTGAGAGTGAATCCATCCGTCTGTCCATTTCTCCCCCTACTTAAAGGTCGCTTTTTAATAACTTGGTCATATAGCAACCATGTGATTGTTTTAACTGTGGGGAGAAGTGAAGGAAGAACACGTAACGACAAAACGTACCTACGAAAAGATTCATGCGCGTGGCGGGATTCGAACACGCAACCGGAGCCAAGATAGCAACGGTACTTCAGCCTTAGTGACCGATTATCCAGGTCGGTATTTCTGTTTGTAACCAAAATTGTAAAGTAAACTGTGGTGCTACCCTTCAAATGTATGGGTGACCAAAAAGATCTCGTTTTGTAGATTACAGTATAAGAAACGTACTTGCGGTATAGAGAACCGACGTAACTCGAAACCACGGCTTAAATATTTGGTTTTAAAAACCGAGAATGCACAGTTCATGATGTATGGGCGTTTATAACGAATGATAGAGGTTAATTTTCCATCGAAATAAAGAATGGGATCGTTTCTCATACAATAGAGATTTACTCATAGGTACGTGGGGTAAAATTCGACATTGGAATCAAATTATTGTGCACGTGTGTTGCAGGTTTCATGTGCACTTGTGGTTTTCCCTCTACCATAAACTGCAAACTTCTATTTTTTTCGTTTCATATTCTACTTCGTGCAAACAGAGACTTATTCACATGCAGCAGTAGGGCATTGGAGAGATGTTTCAATGGTTCATTGATTCAAACCATCCTTTTCCTTCAGAATATGGCCGGGGCATCAAACGGAAGTCAGTGCAATGCCTCTAACCGAGCGCTAGGTTGAGTCCGACCGGTGGTAAAATTTTTGTGCCACCGTCATGGCGGGAGAACCGGTCGGGAGCTTAGAGCTTGTCCCCGCTGGGGACCTCGCTGGAGGGAGGGATCTGTTTAGGGAAAACCCCACTAACCGACTGTAGGACGGCGCCGGATCTCGCCATCAAGTTGGGGAAGACCACCACCGCCACCACCTTCCGAAGAAAATACACTATACTTACGGGACTAATTACCTTAACAGTTGACGCGCACAGGATCTCAATCAATCCCTCAGCCTATGGTATAGAGAAGGGATTCTGATTTTGGTGTGGGGCCGTCGGGTGCAGGAATAACGGAAGCACGGGTAATTCGGGTGATGTGATGCCGAAAAGAGGGGGTAGCGGCGGTGGCTGCTGCAGGGGTGCAGTGCTTTTAGCGGTGCGCCGATGAGAGAGGGAGGAGCAACTAACGACGCCGGCGGCCGAGGCCGCGGGAGCGGATAGGTTTCTTCTAATTACGCGGGCCGCCGCAGGGCGCACTAGGAGGCGCTCGCGCATGCGCGCCGAGGGTCACGAGTCCGCTCGGGGCTTCCCCGACCGTTTACTTTCCTGCTGTTTTAAGCTGATTGAGAGCTCGGAGCTGCTGGGTGGTCTCGATGGTTTTGGTGGCGACGGCAACCCACGCTTATGTAGTGCAGGATGCATGGGAGTGATTGTAGAGAACCTGAGAAGTATTAGTTACAAATGGTAGTCGTGGCTATGATGACAATGATTAATTGACCATTGGAAAATGATATAAATTTGTTGATTATTTTTTTCAAATTCATAAAAAGTTATAAATAATTTGATTCCAATGTCGAATTTTACCCCACGTACATATGAGTAAATCTCTATTGTATGAGAAACGATCCCACTCTTTATTTCGATGGAAAATTAACCCCTATAATTTCCTGCTCATTGTATCATTATATTTGTCGAGAGGATCGGGTGATGGGGGTGAGGCAGGTAGACGGCCGAGTGTCGCGGAATTAAAGGGGCGAACGAGAGGGGAGATCAGAGGGGCGGGCAGTGGTCTACTAGACCGCCGAAGCAAACTCGGCGGCATGAGTGAAGACCAAGGGCGTGGGCGGGGGAGAGCCACGTGGTGTGGGAGGCAAATTGAGTGGGGGCGTGGTGGGTTGACGGACGGTGCGCTGCAGGGATGGCATCTGGCGCGTGGCGGGGGCGTGGCGAGGCGGAGGCGTGGGCCGAGGCGTGGGCGAGGCTGGGCGTAGGCGAGGCGTGGCGAGGCGTGGGCGAGCGGCGAGGCGTGGCGCGGGAGGCGTGGCGAGGCGTGGGCGAGGCGTGGCGAGGCGTGGGCGAGGCGTGGGCGCGCGCTGGGGCAGGAAGCGGAGTCCACCTGCGCTCGATACCGCTCGAGCGAAGGTCGGCGGGGCGGGGCGGTGGGAGCGGGGGCGGGACTGCCCCGCGGTGGGAACGCGCGTAACTTGCGCGCCGGCCCCGTGGCCTTCAGCCAGCGCGGGGAGGGGGGATGGGCCGTTTGCGCGCGTCCGCGCGTTCCTGCAGCTTGTCGTAGCCGCAGCTCAGCGGGTCATGAGATTAGGTCACGACCTCTAATAGGGGCCACGAGCAAACTGGTGACAGGTCATGAAAGAGGGGCGCCGCCCTGTGTTTAGTTTTCGCTGTCAGTGACGATGCTCGACGTGAAATTGGAGCAAAATGCTATTATCACACTAGAGGTTGTTTCTTTTCGCTGATAATGAATTGAGCCTTCATTACAATATTTATTTCTGTACAATCAAACATACCCATTTCGTTAAAAGGAGTAAATGTTAATGTGTTAATGCTATTCTTCGAATTGTTTTAACTGATATCTAAGTGAAAGTAAGAAACAATCGCAAATTTCGGGTATACAATACACATATCATATAGTACAACACATATCAGTTAGTTAATTAAAGTGTAGATTGTCAAGGTTTTTTTAGCTTTAGATAGTTATTTTAATGACTAAAACCATTCAGATATCAAATAAATTGAAAAAGAACAGTAGTTATTAGAAATAATTTTAGTCATGATCATGCTGCTAAGAATTCCTAAGTTATTTCATTAAGGTTATGCACATGTTTTTTGAAAATCTTAGTCGTTTTCGCGCAATATTGCGTGCAATATGTGCATTTTTTTAAAAAAAATACCAAAATAAGATTTGCTCAAAAATACCTCCAATTTTTTTCTTTAAACTTTTGGTACTAATAGTGTTAAATTTTACTCTATAAAATGACAGAAACGCCACGATGATCTATTATTTTTTTCAAAAATTACAAAAATGTAATTTTTTGGCTTGCTTTAGTCGTCAATATTTATATTAGCGGCAATTTGTTTACATTATTGTAATTATGAGAGCATGTGCTTTGAACAATGTCAAATAAAGTTACTCAAAAGTTCTACCGTTTTCTATGAAAACTAGCTCTAAACTCTATTTTCTCACAAACTGCTTAAAATATTGTCTTCAAACATTTCGAATGGATAGTGGTTATTGCAATCTTTAATATGACGTAAAGTTAATTTCGGAGCAGTTTTTGTTTTTTTAAATTACAAAAATGTAAATTTTTTTAAAGACCTCTCACGCCGTTGATACGCACATTTTCAGAAATTTGTAAACAGTATTGCATTGGTGAGTTAAAGTACTTCAAATTTCTTCAAATTAAAACTTTCGAAAACTCAAAAATTTACTGAGAAAAAAATTCAAATTTCGAATTTATAGTAGCGCTCAAACGCCATTTTTTTTTTTAAACTGCTCCAAATTTTGCAAAGAAAATGGCCATTTAGGACGAGGTTTTACTGTTCTTTAATAATCTTAAAATAATATTTCCGCTGCACAATTAAGAAACTGAAAAATTAGGAAAATGTCAAAAAATGTGCTTTTGGCGGCGATAGATGGAAGCTGACAAGAACATGTGGCAAGTTCGAATAGCTAACCGAGGCAAATAGAAATAGAACACTAATACGGGAAAGTCAAAATACGGGAGTGCCATTCTATAGCACCACTAGTTCTCCATTATTTATAGCAACTTGTTAAATATCATACACTTTCACGTATTATTCTTGGCCAATTTGATTCTTTGACCATATTGTAATGTTTTTAACCTTTCGAAGAGCGTAATTTCTTGTGTTCTGTGGTTCAGATTACAGAACGCCAGCTTCTGAAACTGCTATTCTTTCGAACGTGTAACTTAGTATTCTGCAGGGGCCATGGAGAATATTCTCATTCGGGATTCTGACACATGTCCTCAATATAATCTTGTCTTTTTGAGTGAACAGATCTTCAATTACATTTCTCTTCTTAGTGGGCGAACTCACTTAGCTCCACCCATCCTTGACCAAATGCTTCCCCCTTTTTTTCCTCTCTCGCTGGCTTCTCCTGGCCTTGCCTTTTCTCACCGGCGTTGATCCTTCTTTGTTCCGGATTCGGTTCGAGAACATTTCCGTCCCTTCTACTTTCCAGGGTACTTTCGGAAGTGCCCGACTCCGTATCGGCGTCATATTTTTGTGCTTTCTGATTTTCGCTCGCTGCTGGGATTTTGCTTCATTTTTGCGAGGTTCGTGCGGATGGCCCGCTTCGTCGTTTCCTTTTACGGGGAAAGTTTTCGTTGAAGGAGATTGTTACCTAAATGCTTTGCGAGACTTGGGGTAAAATCTCGTTAACTGGATGGAATCCAATATGAGAATAACATTGTTTATTTGTGTTATAATGTAGATCACAGGCTCCACAAATGTCGATCATTTATGAGTATTTAAGAACATTGGTATTACCTGAATTTAAAAATAATTAATCCCCTAGTGTAATCACGAAGATTCATCTGTGAAATTGAACATTAATTTATCATTGAACACTCATCAACAGATTATCGGAGCTAAATATTGCAGGCGATGAAAGTAATCAAGACTTTCTGAGTGCTGTTTACGGTGAAGAAATTAAAAACTTAAAAACTAACCGGTAAAAAAATTTGATATTCAAATAGTGCCCTTGGCACGAAGTGTATTTTCATCGACGTTGTATATTTTTTCGTATAGTTTTCTTCTATGTTTTTGCATGTTTTGATGTTATTTCAATATGTAAGTGTTAAATACAAATGAAGGTTAATCACAACCTAAGCTTCCAGTTTTGTCTACATGATCATCATCTTACTTTTTCTGTTCAATTTCTGTAAAAAGCATGAAATTTTAAAATAAAATGTAATTATTAGTGTCAAATCACCAGTGTCTCAAACTGGGAAATAGATCTACACTTTGGTAGAATTTTCTAACCGTTCGACCATGGCAGTGACGTATATTCTGTTTAATTGCCTTTCCGAATTTTCTCTCTTTGTGGAAATCGACGTGTAATCGGAACTCAAATGAATAACACATGACTGTATCGGAAATTGTGCCGTGCGCATTACGTGTTACCTGGAAGCTGCAGGTACCTGATTTCCGCTCATCGTTATGAAAATTTCTATGCATTTCACGCGGTTCAGTGAACTCCTTCAATGTGTTCAATCTGTTACGTATTTCAGCGTAGAGATACATTGAGTACCTTCGTTTAATTTTTTAAAATAAATAATAAGTCACTAAGTTTGTTGTTTCACGATATTAATCTTTTTAAATAAATTAACTACTATCGTTTTTTAGTTAAAAATTAATTAAACTACTTCTCTTAACTTTGCACAAATTAGCCCCCTCATTTGAGGGAAAGTGAGAAGGACTTGGTCTCATTGGCTAATTGCCGAATACACCTTTCTCTTCTGGGACATGGGTGTGATTCTCGATTAATTGATATGGAATTTTTGGTAGGCAAAGCGAGGTTACGGCATATTTTATTGGTGTTCTCCAGTTTCTCCTTGCTCTCATTCCACCATTTCTCCAGCATTTACACCATCTCTGACACTGGATCATTACTAACCTCACTAGATCAATACTCATGAACATAATAAGCTAAGTGAATTAAGCACCACTCTGCCACATTATAATAAAAAAAAACATATTTACCACTTTCTGAAATTGTTAAGGAAACTTGTAATTAGCCACTATATACTTTAGCAGTCGAATCCCTATAAAATTGAAAGATATATGATAAAGTGTATAATGGCTATAAAAGCAAATGAAAAACAGGCAAAATAAACACAAAACTCTCCATGTAATGTGTACAATACGCATGTAATACCAAACAATATCGTATTAATCATTAGAAACCCTTCTAAATTTTCTTATTAAAATATTCCATCTTAGGGGAAGTCACGTTTAGTCAACTATTCTTTATACTTTCTTGCACTCACGAAAGAAGAGAAATTTATGTAATCGTGCGCTGGAAAACGGCTCTTATTGTCGGACCCTGTGGGCGAAAAAATTGATAAATCTTGTTCCTTAACTCGTGGTGTAGCCAGCATCCATGATTTGTGGGCCCATGACACCGAAAAATCGATTGACGACCAAACGTTTATTCATGTGTCCGTCCGTCCGTCCGTCTGTCTCTGAACAACACTTGTGACTAAATCGTAGATAAAGTTTTTCATCAAAATTGATATTCCCCAATCGATCTGATTGATGTCACGGTCCCTTGAATTTGAAACCGATATTTTAATAAATTATGTTAATAAATAAGAAAAGTAAAACAAGTTACAAAATAGCAGCACAATACTTTTGGGAGCACACAAATAAGACCTGCACAAAGATGAAGGTATACAATTATCCTGTCGAGAACATTTCACCTACGAAGCAGAAGTGTGGACAATAGAACAACTAAAGAAAAATTAAAGAGCAACCGAAATGAGTTATTGGCGATATTGTTGTCAGCTCAAATTCAGGTCAGAATAAGGAATGAAGATGTGTTAGCAAGACTAAACATAGGTACCACAATTTTGGACACTGTAGAAACAAACTATGTCGGTGATGTTATGGCCACGTGATTTCAATGGATGAGAAAAGGTGGCCAAGAAAATGATTGAAAGGGCTTCTGTTGAAAGAAGCTTTGATTAAATGTTTTTCTTGGCCAGCATAACGGACGGTTAAGAAAATGGTGGCGGTCGCATGATCGTTCAAATCCATGATTTACGGAAAATTGGAAAAGTGCAATTTTTTTGGGCGTCTTCCTACAATTACAATATTGAATAAAGGGGATTTTTCCTTAATAAAATCATTTTTTAAAGTCAGATCTTGAAGTAAGATCATGTTTAATTTTTCGAAACTACGAGTATGTGTCGTATAATTGTGTGCGAAATACACGCAATTTTATTTTGTAAACAATTTCTTTTTCTCAAAAATCCTCTACAAATTTCCGCCACCATTTTCTTAAGCGTCCGTTCTGCTGACCAAGAAAATTTTTCTACAAATTTCTACGGCAGATAGAAGTGACGTTTAAAAGAATGGCGCCGGTCTCATTTTCGTTTAACTCTGAATTTTCGAAAATTGCGAATTTATAATTAATATGAGAAGGCATGTGCTGTAGAATAGGCTTCCGCGGCCGGAGTCAGTATTTAATTAGCTGTCCGGGTGACACCACGTCCATGCCAAACGGTGCCGACGTTTCGGTCGCCATTCTTTGCCCTTCCTCAGGGCGTAATGTAGGGCGACATGTCTCACGCATTACACTCTGAGGCACATTTTCACCTTTGCCATTGACGCGGCGTCACCCGGCAGCCAATTAAATAACGTGCTGTAGTAGTGTCACGAGTTTATTTCCAAATTTTCCTGTAGACTTTCCAACTAGACATTACTTTCCATATAGATCATATTTATCTTTTATTACTTCATTCTTGATATTCCCCAATCGATCTGATTGATTTCACGACGCTCCTCCATGGAACTCTACTAAGCTTCATTGATGCAGTCCCTGTCGTGTGTCATATTCAATGTAATACATTATAATTGTTTTGAGTTCCTAACTAACATAGCACGAAGTAATTTAAGCATTTGCAATGTATCACAGAATAAATATTTCAAATTTTTTCAAGATTGTAGAGAGATGAAAGGTTATCCTTTTTTGCCAGTAAATACATAAAATAAATTATGGATTATTATTAATACATAAATAAATAATATAAATGATGGATTTTAGTTTAATGCAATAAAATGCAAAGAAAAACTTTTTTCGGAATATGGAATATGTTTTTCTGACAAAACATTTTTTCCTTTTTTTTACCATTACTACCTGCACATCAATGGGCCCCTCTCCAATTTTTTTTCCCTTTCAAAACTAGAAAAGAAAATATCAAAAAAAGTGATTTTGAGATTTGTCAGTACATTCTATTGGACACTATCTCACTTCCGCCCAGCTCATCTTCCTGTGCATCATTTTTTCTCTTCATTTAATTCTAGGTAGTAGCAATTGTATTCAATTTGTAGGGTAGAACCTTATCCAATCTTTGAAAAAAACGTGGTTTCTCAATGAAAAAAAAGTTTTGATACAGCGGTGCAGCACCTCACTATCTGCCCAACAATATACGATCAAAAATATATTTAGATGACATCTTAAATTTTAATAAACGGTGTGTAACCTTTGTGTTGCGCAGAGGATAAAGAGAATACAACTTGTCTTATAGTCCGTGATCGCGTCCCCAGCGACTGCCAGTTTTCTTACAACTCGAGAAAGTTATCGAATGATTGCTGACACAGACACAGAGTTGCATGTGGCTCCCGAGACAGTTATATTAATATTGATCCTAAGGTATGACAAATTTCTTGTTTCTGATGATGACTATGTTGGAAAATAGTGTAACGTGCTGTGACTGCTAAGCTTTCTAATTAAGTTGGATTTTCGTTTTTTTACCTATGGAAACTTACTTTCTGGATGCACCTCGCGTGTGTATACCCATTTCTTTGCCTCCAACATAAGAGAATTCTACGTAACAGAATGGTATTGACTACTGTAATAATGGATTACACAACTTTTCTAAAGTAGTATTTTGAAAGTTTTAATCATTTCATTATTAAACTTTAATATCCTACGAATTTTGAGAATTTCTCATTGGATCACTATTCTCACTTGTAACCGAAATATATTTCCGGTTCGAGCATATTTTCCCGGTAAATAGAATACTCTGCCTTGCCGAAACTCGACCTGCCCCTCCTGTGTTTTCAAAGATCAATTCCAGTCGATCCATGACACTGTCACATCGTAATGCGAAGACGCCCCTCACAACTTGCTAATGTCTAAAAAGCACATTCTCTTGTTATACATGTAAGCCATAATGTTTTATGGCCACTTTCATATACTTTTAGGGGAGGTGTGATTCGTTAATGGTACCACTGTTCTCATTAAGAATTTGAATTATAGTGTAAAAGAAAATCACTGGTACTTTAATTGCACTATTTTCTCGTACTATTAACAGGTGGACGTGAACTAGTAAGAAGGATTGACTAGTTAAAGGAGCTTAAAAGCGTGGTTCACAACAATTATTTATTAATATTAATTTTGATTAGGTTATGCACTTTAGTTTTATAGTTATTCCTTTTCAATGACATTCAGGAAGAGGCGAGGAAAAGTGTCTCTGATGTACCAATCCCTAAAAAAGATATTAATAAAGTCCTCAATTGCGCTAAGATGTGTTTGGTTTCTTGTATGAAATACCATTATGTTAAGTTCCGCCATTTCTTTAATCATCTTTTCCTCTATGAGAGGAAAATAACTTAAGAAAAAAAGATTTATTTTGGAAAATAAAAGAAAATACTTTTGATGATTCGTATAAAGTACCCCTTGAAATAAAAATATCCGTTTCAACTTCAAGGGTCCGTGACCTCAATACAATCGATTGGTGTATATCAATTTTGTTGAAAATCCTACTTGCGGTTTATCCGCTAGCATTGTTCACACGCGGACGGACAGGTGTTTTGCCGCCAATCGGTTTTTGGGTATCAAGGACCATAAACGTAGTTTATAACCACACAACGTGTTAGAGGAAGTAATGTATTACAGATGAGAATAAGATTTGTCCACAATTTTTGTTGTCGGGACTCGGTAATAAGGTCTTCTGTCGAAAATTAGTTTTTTCCGCAGCAATCCAAAATTTTATCTATACTACTCTAATAAGCACATGGTCAAAAATTGGTATTTATTCTCGAAAATGTTTGAGATTTCAAGTAACGTGATTAGAAATACTGTAAAACATTTGAGATCACTTTCGTGATCACAATATTGTAATGCATTACATTATAAAATGCCGAAACTTCTAAAGTAAGTTTTGACATTAAACGTATGAAGCAATTTCAGAAGCATAATTTGCTATAATTCTAACATTTTAATTAGAAAGACAATTGAACCGAAAAATTCATTGCATTTGTATCTTTCTAAACGTTTAATGAAAAAATTTGAAGCTGTTTTCAGAAAAACATTTTGTCTGTGTTTTTGGAAAGTTCTCACACTGAAATTCTAAATTAGGCAAAATAAACTAGTTTGAAGAAATGTTCACGATAGTATAAAACAATCTAATTCTAAAAACTGCAGTAACAATTGTTAACTAAGAAAACTAGTTATAGGAGAGTAAAAAACTAAACTTATATAATTTTGAACATTAATCTCTTGAAGAAAATCCCAAATTTATAAGTCCGTTCGAGACGAGAAATAAAGGTCAAAATTCTGTAATCGGCAGTCGTGGTGAAAGTGGGGAGGGAACTCATTTCAAATTCCCTCCTCTGAACGTACTTCACCCCACTTTATCCCAAACATAGATTAAAATCCCACAACAAACATTATTTTTAGCCAAGCACCTTTGATGCTACAAAACTTATCGGCAGCTTTTCATCGACATTTAATGATTGGAATTTATAAGTTGCCTTGACGTTTTTAGGAGGGTACTCACAAAGAGTAGTCGTGAAGACATAAATATCAGAAGGACCAATTATTATTTAGAAAGAACAAAGTCGTTGATTTCGTGTTTTGGAGGGCACTTTAGTAAGCCATTCCGTGTCCATTATTGATGTGAAGCGAACGCGGTGGTAAATTTGAAAAACAAATAGGAACCGCCGCTGGAATACAGTAGTAAGGTTAATGAAGAATTTCATTTAAAATATTAAGTTTGGAATAAACGCGTTTATGTACGGAGAAACAAGGAGCCTTTTTAAACGCCGTTCATCTGTACGCTACAATGACTAATATTTTCTCATTATTAACGGATGGTGGTTAAATATAAAATATGGCGATCGAAGCCATGTCCAACGAGTGGGCAGTTGGGCATCTCTTCTACAGTAATTCCGGCGCTGACTTCCATAAATCAGAATTATAAATCCGAAGCAGAGTGTCGTAACGAGAGATTGGAACTGGATGTAAAGCATCGCAATCCTCCCCATCCGACCGCTGCAAGCGACTTCTCTGGGCGACGGCGTCGCAGCCGCGGCTCCGCCTCTCGGAAATATTCGCGGCGCGGCGTCGCTTCCAGGGTAAACCAGACGTAATTTATCGTTCTTTATCCGCCCGAAATCTCCGTGCTCCTCCGCTCCGGAGACGAAAGTGTCACCACCCGCGACGCTCTGCCCCCCTTTCCTAGTTCCTCTTCTCAGCTTCCTCTTTTTCCACCCGCTCTCGCCCCGCGACCAACCCCATCAACCTCGCCGACCAACCTGCCAGGCACACCCTGTTGCAACTACTGCCCTCATTTCCGTTCGCCCCATCACCCTCTGCCCCCAACACCCCATCACAACTTCTCTGCTAACGCCCCACCTCTTCCAGCACGCGATATCTCCCAACGCTCCACTTCTGACAACACTCCACTTCTCCCAACGCCCCAATTGTGCCAATGCCCCTCCCCTCTCAACGCCTCTTCCCAACGACCCCTCCGAACGCCCCTTCCCTGCGTCCCCTCCCAACGTCCCCTCCAAACGCCCCTTCTCTCTCAACGCCCTTCCTCTCTCAACGTCCTTCCTCTCTCAACGTCCTTCTCTCTAACGTCATTTTTCAAGTTTCCTCCCTCAAGTCCTTATCCTAACGTCTTCTCTTTCAACTTCCTTCTACTCTCAACGTCCCTTTCCGTCTTCAACGTCCTTCTCTCGTCAACGTCCTTCCCTCTCACGTCTTCTCTTCAAGTCTTCATCTCTCAACGTCTTCCTCTCTCAACGTCTTGGCCTCTCTAACGTCTTCCTCTCTCAAACGTCTTCCTGCTCTTCTCAAACGTCTTCCTCTTCTTAACGCGTCCTCTCCTTCAGTCTCCTGTCCAACGTCCTTCCCTCTGCCAAACGTCCTTCCTCCATTAGGTCTCTTGCTTCCTCTCTCATGCCTTTCCCATCTCAACAGCCGCTTCCTTCCCCTGCCCCTCCTCGTCCCCACCCGCCCTCTTTCTCAATCGGCCCATTCTCGCACGCCGCCTTCTCTTACAACACCAGGTGCACTTCATCTTAACGGCCGGCCGCGTGTTCCGCCTCCAGCGCCCTTCTTCCACCGTGCTGCACTCCCCTTCGCAGCCGAAAAAGGTCGCTTGGCAGAATCTTGCGACCAGTTAATGCGACGGTTTTTCTCTTGCGCTCGGCGACGGTGGCCGGGGGCAAGCGCGGGGGAAACTTTCTTGTTTTATTCGGACATCGGGGAGGAATTTCTTCCGTGGAGAGCGCGGCAACCACGGCGCGAACAAAACAATTCTTGTGGAGTTAATATTCTTTCTGGAGGTCAAGAGACAAGGGTAGATGTGCTGTTGTTTCGTTTATATGCTTTTAGGGAAGGCAATTAGTCTGGTCGCGCCACTCGTCGGCGCCGGCGGCGAACGTCTGAGCGCGACAAGTCTTTCGATGGTTTCAAGCCTTGCGGGGCACCTAAGCCTTTCCTTGCCGTTACGAGCTCAAGTAACCTCCCACTCCTCTCTCCTCCTCCTCCTCTCTCGTCTTTTGCTTTCGGCGCGTCGCCGTCACTCGGCCCGTCCTCGCGTTCCTCGTGTTTGTTATGGCGAAGTGGGCCTGCAAGGTGGTTCGTCACTTAATTGTGTTGTCTGCACGCAGGCTCTCAACCTGGGAGTCACTAGGTTTCCAGACTCGCACGGAATGGAAGGATTTTTTCGACAATAGCTACAAAGTGTAGATCAACTTCATCGCCTATCTCAGCAACGACGCATCTCTACGCGGACGGCTGTCTAATCTTGGTAGTATAATCCGTGGTTTCTCCCGATCACAGGCGGGAAAAAGCCGGAGCAGTAACGTCAACAAAGGCCAACGGAGCCGCATGCTAATGTTCTTCTTATTCTCTATCATATGTTCATGCTTTTTACAGACACGCTTACCCGCACTATCACACTATAACCTGTCGCACTAAACTTGTGGTAGGTTAGAATTAGAGGTAGAGATTTTGGCTGAGGGCCGGTTGCCTACTTGGTGCGAAATTAGGAAAATCCGAAAACCGGCGTGTTGATCGGACCACCGGACCTCGATTTAGTGGTAGAAATCAACTAGCCATTCCGTGATAAAACAAAGAATACCCTACGCAATAAGGACGCTTAGCAGTTTGATGTGGTTGGACAACGGTAATCAAGCTACAGGCATGTCTTCAGCCTAGACGCCGGCACCCCAAATCGAATTCGCACGTCGTAATATCTCGCGTGCTCGAGTTCTCGCTCGCACCCTTACATTTCCCAACACTGTCTAAAGTCCCACTTTTATGTAACCTTCTCACCGCGCCTCCGTCCTCTCCAGCCCCTTTCTCTTCGGCCAACCACCTACCCGCCATTCCCGCACCCACACCCCTCTTCTGTTCGTCCTACCCGCCCGCAACAGGCGTTGCATTCCGTATTCATGGCTGCGGTGTTTTATGCGTGAAAATAATCGTCGGGATTTATTATTTCCCCGACGAGAGAGGTGGCCTGCTGATTAAAGGCGAACATGAGGCGTTCTCGCGCCTACGTGGGTGCTTGGAGATTTTTTACCCTACTCTCTTCCAGGTTGTTTGAGAGAGGTCTTAATTGAGGCAGTGCGTGCGATATTTTAAGACAACGGCTTTAGGCATTGTTTTATTAGGCAAAAGTGTGTTAATATGGGGCGTAGATTTATGTGCAATTTAAGTTCTTCATGGCGTAATTCATTAATGTATTTGTTTTCAGTTTAGCAGTTACTTGTTTTGAAATAGTTTTAATAAATATGTATTAAAGTGAAATATCTTCAATCTGATATATGTAATTATAGTGTGCTTTATGTTAAATGATATATTCCTTTTAATGACGCAATGTATTACGCTCGGCATGTTAAAAAAATGTATACGGCGCAAGACGGGCAATGATTGGAGGAGGAGACTCAGAACACAAATACCAGAAAAATATTTCCTTTCTGTTTGTATACAACATCGTTGCAGAAACTATCGCATTACTGTTCTTGCTTTTCTTCATGTCAAAGAGCATTTTGCTTGATAGGCTATGTGGAAAAAATGTTGGTAAATGTTGGTTTACAGAAAAAAATGTAGGTATAATATTAAATAGGTTATTTTAAATTTAAAACTCTCATATATGTTAATTTGAAATCACAAATGATTTTCTTAAAACTGTAGTTTAATTTTCGAGATACATGTTTTACGTTACGTAAATAAATGTAATTTTGTGGGTGATTATTAAGTTTCTTCCTATTTAAACATATGTGTGTTTAGATTGATGTATGCTTAAAGATTTTGAAAACTCGGAACATTTTACATTTAAGTTACCATCAATTATTATTACATTATGTTGCTCAACGTGGACAAAATTAATAATTTTTATTAGGAGGTAAATTAAAATAACTTTTTAAAATTTAATGATAGCAAAATTTTGCTTATGGAAGACTGAGTATTTTCGATTGTGGGAAAACCGATGTTCTGACCACATGTCGGTCAGTTTAAAACCGCTATTGCCGATCAATATCTCTGCTTGATGAGCTCACGTCAACAAACACATAACCAGCTGAAGGTGCGTGTGTCACATGTGAATAACATTAAAGCGGTCGTTTCTCGTCCTTAACAAGCGAGAACACCGACGGATAAAACGGTGAATTATCACTGTACTTACATTCCTAGTTTTCAGTTTTGGATCGGTGAAAAAAGAGACAATTGATATTATTGTGTAAATATAAAACTACGTGTAGAACTGATGATCATAGTTAAATCAATTTCAATATATTTAAGAACTCCTTTAACTGATTTTCAGTTTTGTGAAATCTCACAAACCTAACTAAACTTTATAGATAACCAAAGTTAGTTTTTTGCAAAAGTAATAAATGGATTTTGTAGTAGTGATTTCCGGTTCAAACTAGTTTGTGCTACAGAATGACAGAATTAGCACTAAAGCTCTTTGTGCTTGTCACCATTATAATGTCAATATTAGTTTGTCATTCCTTGGTCTCGGATGCTATTCGGACTGCAATATACTCTTGCCAGCTGCTATCTATCGCAGTTCAAAGTACATTTGTACTTTAGGACGGAAATATTTACGAAAAATTTGCTTTTGTAATTTTTTAAAATTGCACATATTGCTCGCAATATTTTATAAAACTACTATAATTAAAACATGAACATGAACTTTTTGAAAGAACTGATTATGAACAAGGAATTTCATTTGGAGGGAAATTTCTATCTTAAATTTTGTAGTGGTAGTTAAACGACGGACATAATTCAAACTTATCAAATTTTCTAAAAATTCAGAATTCCTTAAATCGGATCTATGTCACCTTTTACATGTATTTTACTCTATTCATATAAGAAATTTAGAAAAAAATTGAAGTAGTATTTGAGAACTTATGAAAATACCAGGAGAGTTTCACGTTAAGTCCCCATTTTTTTAATTAAGTTTTTAAAATCGCGGGCTTCAAGGGAGCCAGATTGACCTGGGAATATCCATTTTGGAAAATAACAATTGTTTTGGTGTCAGCAGTGTTCACAGACTTATAGACGGATGGAAGTTGTGAAAAAACCATTTTCGTATCAGGGAATCCCAAAACGTGTATTTCCGTTGAATTTTGAAAGCGATTTTCCACAGCATTACATAACTCCGTATATAGGTATGTATATGAAAAAGTAAAATCTTTTATTGATATTATAAACGCTTAGCTTTGAAGCATCGGAGCTCGCAGCAATGTTTGAGGTATCAATTAAGTAAAGAACTGAAATTGACAACGTAGTCTGCGCTAATTATTTTTTATTAGTAAACAAACATGAGCGTAGATTCTTGTCTGTCTGGGAGGCGTGCATTCTAGGTACAGTTGCCAATGTTTCGGTCGTTATACTGACGACCTACAGGCGACATGCTTCCAAAAATGACATTACCTCAGGACGAATAAGTAATTATTGGAAATATTTGCCCTGAGGAAGGTTGCAGTTTCTGCTGGCAGCAGAATAGATTGAATAAAAAATTAAAGACGTTGTCATTGCCAACAATATTATTTAATGCAAGAGCAGCTTTCGATGGCTTAGCCATCATATCAGTTGTCCTGCTGGATGGAAGCCACAAAAACGACTAACACAAAAACGACTAGCCCCGTTTTTGTGGCTTCCATCCAGCAGACAACTGATGATGATGGCTAAGCCATCGAAATGCTCTTGCATTAAATAATATTGTTGGCAATGACAACGTCTTTAATTATTTTATGAAAAATGCCAAAGATATCACACCACAAACCTATAGAATAGCATTAAACAACGTAATGACCGAAACGTGGCGGCGGCGATGGTGTAACGGTTAGCGTACTGGACTGTTGTACCAAGTTGGCGGGTTAAACCCGATCGAAGCCGTGGATTTTCAAGGGCGAAAAAATCCTTCGTACGCCTTCCTTCGGAGGGGAAGTAAAGCGGCTGTCCCAATGTTCGTAGATTTACTTGCATGAGATTCTCAGCCTAAATGACGCCTCTGAGCTAATTAAATAGCCTGTTTTCGCCCAAGAAATACCTCTTCCCTGCTAGTTGTGAAAGAGAGCGTAGCGAAATTTGCATGGTAGACGAAGAGCGGGCCTGATGGCCGAGTCTCGCCACAGTAAATAAGACAATTCAATTCAATTCAATTCAAAACGTCAGTGGAGCGAACCGTGTGCATTCGTCGCCGAGAGCTACGTATCAAATGACTCCGGCCGTGTAAGCCTACGAATTGAACACGTTTTTAATTTGCAACACTACCTGAGAAATAATATTTTAACTTGCAGTACCTGGTCTTAGAATTTTTTTAAATATCTTTACACGAAAACAAAGCCTTTCGTTTAATATGATACTTATTAAACCTATGCAATCATTCTGAACTTGTGAATAATTAAAAACCAAAAATAGCTTTATTCTGGATCTCAACTTCGAAAGCTTCTGACAACCAGTTTGGTCAAGTAGGGAAACACTCGAAAACGGAATGGTTCGTCCGACAAGTTCTTATTTGTAGGTAGCGGGATAAGTAACGTAGCTTGTGTACTTTTACGGACGTCGTCCTGATGCCTCTCAAGAACCTAGGATGCATCATTTGCGAATTTTGCACATAATATGTGATGCAACGTAACGTCAGTTGCACCTGGGAGTTTCTCTTCTATTGTAGTTGTATTGTATTGTTGTTTCTCTTCCAAAATTCAGTTTTTCATGTTACATAACTTTGGTACAGGCCTGGAGGTAATTATTTACTCAACTGTAGCACACGTATGGGATTTTTTATCGATGTTTCCCTATAAATGTTACAAAATTGTATTTTCTTGCTCATATTTAAAGAGGGGAAGACGGAAAATATCCGACATAAGTGTGAAAAATTATCTTTGTATTGACGCTGACATGGAAAACAAATAAAGAAAAATACGTTTTTTAAAATATTTGAATCATTAAAATAAGAAAAGGCATAAACTCTATACTACCATGGGAGCGATGTTGTTATTCAAATCAAAGTAAAAACAGGCGATAAGGGAAAGACACCTAAAAATTCTTTTCTAAAACTTATAAGTGATAAGTTGCATCGTGATTCTTAGTGTGATAATATTAAAAGTGAAACCAATTATGACAAAGAAACTGATTTTATGAGGTACATTTTCACCTATCAAGAAGAAAACATTGTTTTAGTGACAAACAATTACATTTCAAGTTCTTGAGCTGAAAGGTCTTTCTTTACGAGATCTATATTCGTTCACGCGGCAGTAAAATGGGGGATAATGGAGGATAATAAAAGGAGTAGTGTATAGCGCTATTCTTCAATACCGCTTAACACTTACCTCAATAGATCCTTGCGTAGGTAGTTTCGTCTTTCTAGTAGCAGACAGTGTCTTCAGGATTAAACGGAACGGAAGTAGAAGATAAGATTGCTTTCTCAAACACACAGTTGTTTAATATATTCATAAAAATATTGTTATTATAGATGAAACTTGTAGTTTTCGAATTTAGTAGACGGGAGATTAAACGTATGCCGAAAAATTTCTATTCATAAAATAGAATTGATTGTGAACTATGAGTGATGCATTGAGATATGAGTGATGCATTGAGTAGTAGTACCCTGCAAAAGCTTTTACAGACGCAATTCAATTATCAATAATTTCTGTTCGAGTGAGTCATGATCGAAGAGAGATTCATCATAGGAAAAAGCGAGAACGCTTGAACAATCTCAGTTCAGCGGACACCACTATTTGAATGCAGCTATAAAATGAAGTAACATATTCTTTCTCTGGAAGTATTCAGAAAAAAAATTGAAGTGGGAAAATGTCTTTCATTCACGAATCATTTTTGGTCCTGCATTTTACACAAATTAGATATTTGATTTTTTGGCTTCAATTAAATTCTAAAATTTGATATATTTTCTTTGTAAAATAATTATATAATTCTTGTATCAGTTTAATTATTTTCCCAAAAAAATATTAGTTACATTTATCTGCTCGAAAAGGTGTTGTAATGTTGCCCAAATCTGCAATAAATCTGTAATATTGTTTTTCAATATTACAATTTTTTGCAAAAAAGATTAACAAGCCCAGCCAGGTCATCAGTTCTTCAAAACATATTTGCTTTTAACAATCAGCTTCATATGATTCATCTGTCATCCTTAGATCAGGACTTATCTACCCCAAATATTTAACAACCGTCGAAGAAAACAATAACCAAATGTTGTTGTTATACTAAATTACAAACAAATTAAATATAATTAATTTATTTATACATTAAGATAATTATGACAAATGCTACCAAACATTTGTAAATAATGAGACAATCAGATACGTTGGATGATTATGCAGAATAATATGAGTTTCTTTAATGGACTTGAGCGAGGTGATATTGTCGTTACAGGTACGCTTTTTTCTGCTATTCAGAGATCACGGTTCACAGGTAAATCCTAATCCAGAGAAGAAACGGCAATGGACTTAATTTGTAGTTCAATACATTTCTATTGCCACTCAATCGAATTAAAAACCACTGAACTGCAATATTGGTATTTCACGTATTACAGGCCAGTGATCGCATATAATGTAATACAGTAATAGGAATAATCTATGAGGTAGTACACTATTTTTTCTCTCTTTTCTCACAAATTTGCAGAAGTCGGCAACCAATCAAATCAATCACATCATTGGCGCCCCCCTTCCCCCTCAGAATTTCGAAAACATTCTTTCAAACATCTTCTGTGGGACTAACATTGCGCATTCAAGTCTGACGAGCGCCAAATACTTAGAAAATCATCGCCACTCCCAACACCGCTGTCTCCTTTGTCAACGGCGATTTTTATGAGACCTCCCTTCCATGTCGCCGCTCAGAATGAATTCCGGCGCTTAACAAAAGCGAAACGAAGTGCTTTGGCCTCGAAAGGGCTGAGACGGCCTCGTGGGGGAGGTGCGGGGTGGAGGGCCCGCTCCAATTCCGCATTCAGCGGAGGAAAGCCGAAAGAATATCGCCTGTTCTCTCGCTGCAGAGGTCGAGTAATATCAGACGTATTTGTTGCCCGGGCTCCCTCGCGCAAGGCGCAGTGAACGAAAACGGGATTTCGCGAGGACGTACGACTTAGATACCAAGCCGGGGCTCCACTTCTTAATTTTTGTCACCATCTTTCACGGTCGAGTACGCTGGTAGGCGATTATTAATTTTTGGAATTATATTCGTTAATTGTAATGTACACAAATTAACATGAAATGTCCGATTAAGGAAAGACGTAAATGTAAAAATGTACTTGAACATTAGGGTGATCAAAACGAACCAAGAGCGTTTCTAACACGTTAAATACATATTGAATATATCACGTTAGTACAATAATATGTTACTATGTTTGTTTAATGTTACATCATTTAAAATAGCGTCGACAATAGTTAACATGCTTGGTCGTTTTTTGTTTACTAGGATCATTATTTAAGATGAATTTTGAACTTTGTTTATTTTATGGATTTTAATATTACAGATTTTTAGACTTTAACCGCAAAAATTCCTATCGCAAACGTGTTTTATGTTATATTGGAGCAACTATTCATACCTGAAATCTTGCTCCGAAGGAACCTGCATTACCATAACGAACTACTATTTTATGAATTCCATTCGTCCTCAAAACCCAACATGTTAACATTATTAAATTTAACATGTTGAGAGTTGAAATGTAATGTGAGTTGGGAACAAGAGTTTTCATACACATGATAATTGTAACACTTTACCATTAACATGTGTACAATTGCGAAGACTTTATCAGGCGTCATCGTTAGGAAAGGGAGAGTTAGCTCAGGTCATCAACTGATGTCATTGCAGTCCTTCTGACCGGGAGGTCCTAGGTTTGAGTCCTGACGGTGACAGGATTTTCGACACTAGCTTGTCTTCTATATCGAACTCAGTTGCTATATGGAGGAGAATACTAACGGCCGGCTGCTCTGCTCTGCTCTGTAACATTTTTCCGTGGTTTCCGAGTTTTTTCCGATCAACACTAGGTGGTAGCCGGAGCAGTACCCTAACAAACGGGCCACGCGCGATCTCAATTTTCTCTTCCTGCCCCTCTCCCCCCTACCCTACACACTCACACGCACTTAACTACGACACAAACCGGAAGACTCGTCGGGAGCTATGACCTTGTCCAGGCTGGGGCGATGTGGGAGATACCTGGTTGGGGAACTACCGCCGCTAGCCGACGGTAGGTGGGCGCTGGATCTCGCTATACAGCATGGGAAATATCACCGTCACCTCCCGAGCAAAAAAATCTATTAAACGTACGGAACTAGTGACCCGTGTAGTTGCCATGCCCGAATCACTAATCAATCAATCAATCAATCAATTAATCAATATCACGTTCATTGGCGCGATCATCCTCCTGGCAATGAATGCGATACTGCCGATGGAAGTTACCACGCGAGTTTTTTATTCCACTGCGTGTTTATTTGTTTATATTAATCCACATTCATAAATATGAATGGAATATAAACTATTGCCTAACTGCATTCTCGAAAATATTCATATTATACATTATTTATATATAATTACAATATTAAAATATTACAATATTTATGTATAATTTGTAAGCTCATGTAGATATTCACATTTTTTTATACTGGTGCACTCGTAAACTCATACATCGTCAAAATTTTATACACATGTTGAAATCAAATGTAATTTTACTTTTCAGCCTTAGTATGTATGTAGTAAAGAGAACAATTGATTGATGGCAAAAGGTCTGCAGACTGCCCGTCTTTCCGTCCGTCCGGTTGTCCGAACGTCTGTGTTCAAGGCTAACATTTAAACCGTTCAGACGATTATCTCCAAAATTGATATTCGTCGATCGATCAAACTGATGTCACACCGCCTTTAATTTGAAACTAATATTTTGATTTTAGTGGTACTTTACATGAAGCCTCAACATTTACAAACGTTTATCACAAATAGATCCATACATTTTAATTAAACTTTTTCCTCGGATAGCGTAAACGCGTCACAGGTCTCATTTTCATTACCTCGAAATTTTCAAAATTGCAAGAGTTCAAAACTCTTTGACGTGTTTATACAGTAACAGGAATATTGAACATAGAGATTTATTCAGGTGTAAATTCTATTGTTGAAGGACACCTCTAAAAACAGTCATGTACAATGTTTAGAAAATTTTCTCATTGTTGTCATCTCAAATATATAACTTTTAAAACAATTACTTTCTCAAAAATTCTAGAATTTTTTTTAAAGAACGTTTAAAATGTGGTACCGGTCGCATTTAGGTAAACTCTTCGTATATAGGTGTTGTGGTGCGTTATCGTTGGCATTTCTAACGAAATAATTATAAACGTCATTGCCAACAATAATTGTTGGCAATGACGTTTATAATTATTTCAAACTCTTCGTATACTGGAGAATTGCAAAAGAATAATAATACAAAAGTACAACATCGATGACAGCATTTTTTTGAATCAAAATTTCTTTTAAAAACTGAGAATAAAAAACCCAAGAGGTTTTTTGGGTATTTTTTCTTACAGCTCATGCAATTTGTAAAATAAATTCAAACATTGGCGCAATATTTATTTTCTTTGAACTCGGCTGTCCCATCAAGTGCAGAATAAAAGATAAGTTAATTAGTAGAGGTTTTGTTAAATATAAAACCATCTTAGTAAAAAATAATTGTCCGAAAAATATCTTTCGGATCAATCCTTCTGAGTAAAATGATTTCTTCTACAATGTTACTCGAATCAAGTAAAAAAACAGATTAAAGTAACCAGTAATGTTTACAAGCAGCACTTACTTTTTTCGAGTTAACATTACTTTGGCAATTTTTCGAAAATGGGTTGAGAGTGTCAAAGAGAGAAGTACGTATTACGAGCCAATGTTAGTTGTACCTTTTCTGTATTTTGAAATAAACTGGAGCCGTTGGAATTTACTTTTACAAATTTGAATGAACTATAAGAAAAATATACAAAAAAACTTCTAGTATTTTTTAATCTAAGTTTTAAAGAAAATTTTAATTCAGAAAAATGCTGTCATCGATATTGTCTTTTGTATTATTATGTTTTTGCAATTCTCCAGTATACGAAAAGGTTTACCTAAAATGCGACTAGTAACATGACGTTCTTTTAATCGTTCTTTAAAAGAAAAATTTCTAGCAATTTGGAGAATGTAATTGTTTTAAAAGTTCTATATTTTGACGAACAATACGAGAAATTTTCAAAACATTGTACATACTGTTTTAGAGGTGTCTTTGAATAGATTTTATTCACTGAATAATCTCAATGTTCAATATTCCTGTTACTGTATAATGGATTTATTTGTGTAAAAGTTTTGTAAATGTTGAAACTTCATGTAAAGTACCTCAACATCAAAATATCACTTTCAAATTAAAGGGTCTGCGACATCAGTTTGAATCGATCGACGATATCAATTTTGGAGATAATCGTCTGAACGGTTTAACCGGACGGACGGAAAGACGGGCAGTCTGAAGACCTTTTCCCATCAATCATTTTTTTCTCTTACTACATACTACTCAGGCTGAAAAGTAAAATTACATGATTTAAACATGTGTATAAATTTGACAATGTATGAGTTACGAGTGCACCAGTATAAAAAATGTGAATATCTACATGAGTTTACAAATATATATAAATATTGTAATATTTTAATATTGTATTATATATAATATTAATAATATAAATATTTTCGCGAATGGCAGTTAGGCAGTTGTTTATATTCCATTCATATTAATGAATGTGGATTAATATAAACAAATAAACACGCAGTGAATAAAAAACTCGCGTGGAACTTCCATCGGCAGTATCGCATTCATGCCAGGAGGATGATCGCGCCAATGAACGTATATTGATTAGATTAACTGATTGATTTTTTAGTGATTTCGGGCCATTTTTAGTATACGGGATCACTAGTCCGTAAGTTAATAGTGTTTTTCTCGGGAGGTGACGGTGATATTTCCCATGCTGTATAGCGAGATCCAGCGCCGACCTACCGTCGGCTAGCGGCGGTAGTTCCCCCACCAGGTATCTCCCACATCGCCCAGCCTGGGAAAAGTCTTAGCTCCCGACGGGTCTCCGTTGTGTCGTAGTAAAGTGCGTGTAGTGTGTTGGGGTAGGGGGGGGGGGGGCAGGAAGAGAAAGTTCGCGCGGTGGCCCGTTTGTTAGGTGCTGCTCCGGCTACCCCTAGTGTTGATCGGAAAACCTCGGAAACCACGGAAAAAATGTTACAGAGCAAGCAGAGCACCGCCGTTAGTATTCTCCTCCATATAGCAACTGAGTTGATATAGAAGACAAGCTAGTGTCGAAAATCCTGTCACCGGTCAGGACTCAAACCTAGACCTCCCGGTCAGAAGACTGCAATGACATCAGTTGATGACCTGAGCTAACTCTCCTTTTCCTAACGATGACGCCTGATAAAAGCTTCGCAATTGTACAACTGTTAATGTAAAGTGTTACAATTATCATGTGTATGAAAAACTCTTGTTCCCAACTGACATTACATTTCAACTCTCAACATGTTAAATTTAATAATGTTAACATGTTGGGTTTTTGAGGACGAATGGAATTATAAAATAGTAGTTCGTTATGGTAATGCAGGTTCCTTCGGAGCAAGATTTCAGGTATGAATAGTTGCTCCAATATAACATAAAACACGTTTGCGATAGGAATTTTTGCGGTTAAAGTCTAAAAATCTGTAATATTAAAATCCATAAAATAACAAAGTTCAAATTCATTTAATAAATGATAGTAAACAAAAAAACGACCAAGCATGTAACTATGTCGACGCTATTTTAAATGATGTAACATTAACAAACATAGTAACATATTATTGTATTCAATCAGTGATATATTCAATATGTATTTAACGTGTTAGAAACGCTCTTCGTTCGTTTTTTGATCACCCTAACGTTCAAGTACATTTTTACATTTACGTCTTTCCTTATCTGACATTTCATGTTAATTTGTGTACATTACAATTAAGAAATATAATTCCAAAATTAATAATCGCCTACCAGCGTACTCGACCGTGAAAGATGGTGACAAAAATTAAGAAGTGGAGCCCCGGCTTGGTATCTAAGTCGTACGTCCTCGCGAAATCCCGTTTTCGTTCACCTGCCGCTTGCGCGAGGGAGCCCGGGCAACAAATACGTCTGATATTACTCGACCCTCTGCAGCGAGAGAACAGGCGATATTCTTTCGGCTTTCCTCCGCTGAATGCGGAATTGGAGCGGGCCCTCCACCCCGCACCTCCCCCACGAGGCGTCTCAGCCCTTTCGAGGCCAAAGCACTTCGTTTCGCTTTGTTAAGCGCCGGAATTCATTCTGAGCGCGACATGGAAGGGAGGTCTCATAAAAATCGCCGTTGACAAAGGAGACAGCGGTGATGGGAGTGGCGATGATTTTCTAAGTATTGGCGCTCGTCAGACTTGAATGCGCAATGTTAGGCCCACAGAAAATGTTTGAAAGAATGTTTTCGAAATTCTGAGGGGGAAGGGGGCGCCAATGATGTGATTGATTTGATTGGTTGCCCGACTTCTGCAAATTTGTGAGAAAAGAGAGAAAAAAATAGTGTACTACCTCATAGATTATTCCTATTACTGTATTACATTATATGCGATACTGGCCTGTAATACGTGAAATACCAATATTGCAGTTCAGTGGTTTTAATTCGATTGAGTGCAATAGAATGTATGGAACTACAAATTAGTCCATTGCCGTTTCTTCTCTGGAATTAGGATTTACCTTGAACCGTGATTCTGAATAGCAGAAAAAAGCGTACCTGTAACACAATATCACCTCGCTCAAGTCCATTAAAGAAACTCATATTATTCTGCATAATCATCCAAGCGTAATCTGATTGTCTCATTATTTACAAATGTTGGGTAGCATTTGTCATAATTATCTTAATGTATAAATAAATTAATTATATTTAATTTGTTTGTAATTTAGTATAACAACAACATTTGGTTATTGTTTCTTCGACGGTTGTTAAATATTTGGGTAGATAAGTCCTGATCTAAGATGACAGATGAATCATATGAGGCTGATTGTTAAAAGCAAATATGTTTTGAAGAACTGATGACCTGGCTGGGCTTGTTTAATCTTTTTTGCAAAAAATTGTAATATTGAAAAACAATTTACAGATTTATTGCAGATTTGGGCAACATACAACACCTTTCGAGCAGATAAATGTAACTAATATTTTTTTTGAAAAAATAATTAACTGATACAAGAATTAATTAATTATTTCACAAGAAAATATATCAAATTTTAGAAATTTATTGAAGCCAAAAAATCAAATATCTAATTTGTGTTAAAATGCAGGACCAAAAATGATTCGTGAAATGAAAGAACATTTTCCCCACTTCAATTTTTTTTCTGAATACTTCCAGAGAAAGAATATGTTACTTCATTTTATAGCTGCATTCAAATAGTGGTGTCCGCTGAACTGAGATTGTTCAAGCGTTCTCGCTTTTTCCTATGATGAATCTCTCTTCGATCATGACTCACTCGAACAGAAATTATTGTAATTGAATGCGTCTGTAAAAGCTTTTGCAGGTACTACATACTCAATGCATCACTCATAGTTCACAATCAATTCTATTTTATGAAATAGAAATTTTTCGGCATACGTTTAATCTCCGTCTACTAAAATTCGAAAACTACAAGTTTCATCTATAATAACAATATTTTTATGAATAATTAAACAACTGTGTGTTTGAGAAAGCAATCTTATCTTCTACTTTCCGTTCCGTTTAATCCTGAAGACCACTGTCTGCTACTAAAAAGACGAAACTACCTACGCAAGGATCTATTGAGGTAAGTGTTAAGCGGTATTGAAAGAATAGCGCTATACACTATCCTTTTATTATCCTCCATTATCCCCCATTTTACTGCGCGCGTGACGAATATAGATCTCGTAAAGAAAGACCTTTCAGCTCAAGAACTTGAAATGTAATTGTTTGTCACTAAAACAATTTTTTCTTCTTGATAGGTGAAAATGTACCTCATAAAATCAGTTTCTTTGCATAATTGGTTTCACTTTTAATATTATCACACTAGAATCACGATGCAACTTATCACTTATAAGTTTTAGAAAAGAATTTTTAGGTGTTTTCCCTATCGCCTGTTTTTACTTTGATTTGAATACAACATCGCTCCCATGTAGTATAGAGTTTATGCCTTTTCTTATTTAAGGATTCAAATATTTAAAAAAACTATTTTTTCTTTATTTGTTTTCCATGTCAGCGTCAATACAAAGATAATTTTTCACACTTATGTCGGATATTTTCCGTCTTCCCCTCTTAAATATGAGCAAGAAAATACAATTTGTAACATTTATAGGAAACATCGATAAAAAATCCCATACGTGTGCTACAGTTGAGTAAATAATTACCTCCAGGCCTGTACCAAAGTTATGAACATGAAAAACTGAATTTTGGAAGAGAAACACAATACAATACACACTACAATAGAAGAGAAACTCCCAGGTGCAACTGACGTTACGTTGCATCACATATTATGTGCAAAATTCGCAAATGATGCATCCTAGTTCTTGAGAGGCATCAGGACGACGTCCGTAAAGTACACAAGCTACGTTACTTATCCGCTACCTACAAATAAGAACTTGTCGGACGAACCATTCCGTTTTCGAGTGTTTCCCTACTTGACCAAACTGGTTGTCAGAAGCTTTCGAAGTTGAGATCCAGAATAAAGCTATTTTTGGTTTTTAATTATTCACAAGTTCAGAATGATTGCATAGTTTTAATAGTATCATATTAAACGAAAGGCTTTGTTTTCGTGTAAAGATATTTAAAAAAATTCTAAAGACAGGTACTGCAAGTTAAAAGTATTATTTCTCAGGTAGTGTTGCAAATTAAAACGATGTGTTCAATTCGTAGGCTTACACGGCCGGAGTCATTGATACGTAGCTCTCC
>BOPP01000021.1:3695132-3731697 GCA_017312745.1 Gryllus bimaculatus
TTTCAGAAGTTTATTTATACATACATGAATCCAAAAGTTTGCTATCCTATTACATATTTTCTCTTTTTTAGCACTTACCCAAGCCTCTCATTTTGGAACAGAACTCTGAAATGTTAATATTTTTTGTATTTTAATGATTAACGGTTTTCAACGCTTCCATATATTTATAATGTTTTTCTTCAATTTTACATTTAACTTCATTACAATTTTTTTAAATCTCTTAATTTGTTTTCATATTTTCAACTTAAAAACATTATACCATTGTCACTTCGTATTTACTAGAGGCGGATTTTGATGTCCTAAAACATTGCCAAAAAGTGCAATAAAATTACTTAAAAAGTTTTAAAAATGACATAAAAACAAAAAAATAACGTTAAAATTTGATCAAAACCATTCAGATGAACAACAATAAAACTGTGGATATGTTATGATGTAATCGAAGCTTCTTCCTATGTTCAATGAACTCAACTTGCAAACTTTCGCTAGACTTCTTTAAAAGAAAATATCTGCCTTTATTTATCGGAAAACGCCGAACTTCACAATGGCGCCGATACTTACAGAACCTTACATTACATAGTACACACAGCTGAACTACAATATATGAGCGAAGAAATCGATAGGTCACTCACGAAATTCTGTCGAAAATTTGTTGCACTCTGTAATATTGTTTAGAACCATAGTTCCGATAAAATAATAATTAAAACAGATAAATCAGCAAAATGCATTAAAAAAGAGTAATAAGAAACAATGACTATTAGTCAAAATCGACTAAAATGCTACAAAAAATGACACCATAAAATGGTCATCGTCGCCATAACATAAAATAAATTTCTATACAACAACCATGTTTCTAAAGTAAATAGAAAAAACTCAAATTCAGGATACATCGTCTCTTAATAATTAATAATAATTATTTTCCATTCAATGTCCAATAAGCCTTAATCACTGCATTCACGCTCTTTTTTCTCTTCTTCTAATATCATAGTACAGTGTAATACTTATACCAGCAACATGAACCATGACCTTTTCTGTAACTCATCCCTAGAGTCCACCCTCTCGCTCCATCTGCTAGAAACCTCCCCGCCCTCCTTCCGCGCGTGTTCGCCCTCGCGCGCGCGCTAAATCTGCGTTCGACACCCCGTATATACGCTTCGCGCTGCTATATGGCGCCCGGCCATGCCGGCCGACCGCACCGCCACCCTTCCTCCGCTCCCTCCGCCCCGACCCCGCCTCCGCCGTCCGCCCGCCCCGTCCCGCCGCCTCCCGCCCCCGCCCCCGCCCTCCGCCCCCGCCGCCGCCGCCGCCCTGCCGCCGCCCCGCCCCGTACCCGCCGCCCCACCCCCGCCCTCGCCCCCCCGCCTCCAACCCCGCCTCCGCCCCCGCCGCCGCCACCTCCGCCGCCTCCCCGCCGCCACGCCTCCGCCGCCACCGCCGGCGCCGCCACTCCCTTGACCCTCTCCGCAGCTCACCAAGAAATTGCCCCGCCCTCCCCCTGGAGCCCCGCGCCCTGACCCTAATCCCCTCCCTAACCCCAACCCCCTCCCTTGCGTCCCTCCGCCTCACCGTCTCGCCTTGCCGGACATTGGTGAAAAGTAATTCTATTGGACAAAGACGTATGGTCTGTAAACTGGAGGACTTGAGTTTGAAACTCTGCAGGCTTTCGTAACCGATGAGTGTGCTAGGGGTAAACGACATGTAGTCAGACAACTCAGATACTTCTCCGGTTTATGCTAGTCCCTTTCGTGATTCGCAATGTTTATAGTGGTAGATTCCATAAGCTTCTGGCCTCACTAACTTCTTATTTTACAGAAAGAAAAAAACATTACGTAACTTTTTAAAAACATTATCCATTACTCTAACCTACTTTTCACATCTGTATATTAACATTTCTAGCCTTTGAAAATACTCCGTTTTTTGTGTGTAATTGTACTAAAAACGGCTTATTTTTTCCTGACACACGTCCGAAACGTTTGTACCAGGTTTTTCATCAGTTTTTGGCATGTGACACACATTTTTGGGTGCCCACATAGTGTGAATGTTCCAACTTTTGAAGTCATTGTTCTTTACAATATTCTTTGCAATCTGACCAGTAAGAACAGGTGCGCTGTTTTGAAGAAGCTAAACACCAAGAGATTTCACGCACTGCATCCACCTCCACTACCCTCTCCATAAACTGAGGACGATGTGGCTGCAAACTTGAATATTTACAACAATTAAAGATGACTGTATACTACTCAGAAGGATTTCCCATTGTTGAACGATATCTTGCTGAGGCCGGGACTGCCAATGTATACATTTTTTCCGCCTTCGGTTTAAAGTTTAACTTTTAGTGCTAGTTTTTATGTCGACCATTAGGAAAGGTTATTACTAGAAGACTTGTTAAGAGTATCTTTAGAGAATGTTAAATTGCGTCCACACAAGCTACTTGCCCGCCTGAAACCTGGAACTCCTACCAGCATAGCAGACTACTCTCATTTCCCTTCAAATCCGGAATGAGTTGTACATTCTTGAGTGAGGGGCGCCAGAATGTGAATAGGGACTGAATCCGAAAAAATGATTGTCAGAGTTTTTCTCTCAAATAACCGAGGTTTAAATTATGTAAATATTCTTCACTATTTATTTGTTTCGTTTTTTCTCTCCAAATTTTACTTTACATAAACATGTTTGATGAGGGGTAGGAACTGTAAATTCTTTTAATCTTTTCGTTTTTGTTGTTTTTGTTTAATCATTTATTTACATGTTGTATGCAGAGGAAAATGTGAAGCAAATTAACAAGTAACAATTCTTGCTTACATGCGAGAGATGTTTTTACAGACAAGAATCTTGGTTTGTTAAACCTCCTAACCTGAATGTAGGTAAGTATTATTGGACTCTTAAGTAAACACGGTTAAAAAACAAGATATTTTCAAATCAGAATGTTTAATTTTGCACGCAGTTAACAATATAAAATCGACTGATGTTTATTGCATTTTAATAGACCATTTTTTGCTTTAATTGAGAAATTGTAATTGTATAACTACATTTGGCCAATAAGTATCGACTGACTTTTGTAAAAAAAACGTCAAAAGCCAATATCAATGATATACTGTAAATTCAAGTGCAATTGAAACAAATTTTACTTAAAATCTCGCACCAGATGCTGAGGATACACTGCATGTCTAGTAACTCTTTCCCACGACACTAGCTGATCATATAGCATCTGTCATACGTAAGGAAAGTCTTAATAACAATAATGATTTCGAAAATGTTGTTCATTTGCATTTGATTATTATCGTCACAATATTTAGGTCTAAAAGGAAGTACATTTCACACACTTCAAACATTACTACGCAACCTAGTTTAAAAATATATACTAAAAAATTTACGAATTACTGTCGCTACTAGAAAACCACTATTTTAATAACATATGAAATATTATTAGTTCAACAAGCATTGCTTATAAAATATCAGAAATGTTGGACAATCATAAATAATCCTCAAAGAATCTTTGTGAATGTGACATACCAGAAATCCCCACAAGCATTTAATAACGGGAAATGTGGTATCGAACGTATGTTTACTTTAGAATTGAATGCATACAATAGAGTATACCAAAGAATACAAGTCGTCGAGACAACATGTCAACAAACTTTATGTTCCGTGCTCGAGAGTCCTGAACGCTATATTCTTGTGCGAAGCATGCCCCGACATAATGTTGAATAAAATGACTAGACGGCGTTGAAAATTGAGGTTCTGCGATTATATAGAATGAGCCAGTCTCTCTCTCTTTGCAGCATGAAAGCAGTCGGTTAATAATTTGCAGACAGGCGGGTAACATTTTGATGTTAGGAAAAGTAAAACTTATGTTAATTGTTTGATTTTTGTGTGTGCAGTATATAATTCGTAATTTGAGGGTGTCATTCTTAGCTTATGTTGTAATTGTGGATTTTGGGGATTCATGTAAAATAGACTTCGCACGTGGAAATTAATGTAGAATAGATTCGTAACTGGGTATACATGTGTTTTTAGTTTAGTAAAATGACAAGCAGTCGCGAGCAGGGCGCTTCATCCGAGCGCAGAAGGAAAGTCGCGTCACGGACCGCATTAACATTAATAGATCGTATTACAAGAATATTATATCAAACGTTAGAATTTCGAAACATTACAAAAATAATCGCCCAGAATTACTATGAAGCAGAAGAATACGAGACAGCAAACATCCGATCGGCATCACGCACCGAGGAACAACATTACGACCGGCTTGGAAGAATATCCGAAACGCTGATATAACAATATCAAAAATGCCGTACGGAATTATATGAATATAAGAATTAAAGATAATTTAATTATTAATAAGCTCAAAGACTAAAAAAATGTAAATCGCGCAGAATAAATGTTAACTTTTTATTATCAAACAAAAATAAGGGTAATAATTGTAGAAGTTCCATCAAATTTTCAATAACAGGATAATACGGCAGAACTTCCAGAAATTGGGTTCTGTACGGAGTCACACTCCATATAATAGTAAATAAGAATGTAAAGCGTTATATGTCGAATCCAGGTTGTGAAAATCAATGATGTTTGAAGTAGCAATATTAATTATTATTGTAATAAATGTAATATTAACTGGGCAAATAAATAGTAAAATTATTTAAAACTACCTCAAATGGCTGTCCATCAAGTGGCAGAATAAAAGAGAATTAATATAGTAGAGGTTTGTTAAATAAAAACCATCTTAGTAAAAATAATTGTTCCGAAAGAATATCTTTCAGACTTATCCTCACATAAAATAACTCTTCCTACAATTACTCGATAAAATAAAAAAAACATGATTAAGTAAACAAGTAGTGTTACAACAGCACTACTTTTTCAGTTAATCATCTACTAATAAGTTTGAAATTCAATTTGAGGTAGTTTTAAATAATTTTACTATTTATGTTGCCCAGTTAATATTACATTTATTACAATAATAATTAATATTGCTACTTCAAACATTACATTGATTTTACAAACCTGGATTCGACATATAACGCTTTACATTCTTAATTTACTATTATATATGGACGTGTGACTCCGTACAGAACCGCAATTTCTGGAAGTTCTGCCGTATTATCCTGTTATTGAAAATTTGATGGCAACTTCTACAATTATTACCCTTATTATTAGTTTGATAATAAAAAGTTAACATTTATTCTGCAGATTTACATTTTTTTAGTCTTTGAGCTTATTAATAATTAAAATTATCTTTAATTCTTATATTCATAAATTCCGTACGGCATTTTTTGTATTGTTATATCAAGCTTTCGGATGTATCTTCCAAGCCGGTCGTCAAGATGTGTTCCGTCCGGATGCCGTCGATGCCGGATGCCGGATGTCCTCGCTGTCCTCGTATTCTTCTGCTGTCATAGTAAATTCTGGCAGTGGGATTATTTTTGTAATGTTCCTAAAAAATTCTAACCGTTTGATAATAATATTCTGTAATACGATCTATTAATGTAATGCGGTCCGTGAACGCGACTTTCCCTTCCTGCGCCTCGTATGAAGCGCCTGCTCGCGACTGCTTGTCATTTTACTAAACTAAAAACAACATGTATACCCAGTTACGAATCTATTCTACATTAATTTCCCACGTGCGAAGTCTATTTTACATGAATCCCCAAAATCACAAATTACAACATAAGCTAAGAATGACACCCTCAAATTACGAATTATATACTGCACACAAACAAATCAAACAATTAACATAAGTTTCACTTTTCCTAACATCAAAATGTTACCCAGCCTGTCTGCAAAATTATTACCGTCTGCTTTCATTGCTGCAAATAGAGAGAGAGAGACTGGCTCATTCTATATAATCGCAGAACCTCAATTTTCAACGCCGTCTAGTCATTTATTCAACATTATGTCCCGGGGCCATGCTTCGCACAAGAATATAGCGTTCAGACTCTCGAGCACGGAACATAAAGTTTGTTGACATGTTGTCTCGACGACTTGTATTCTTTGGTCTACTCTATTTGTATGCATTCAATTCTAAAGTAAACGTACGTTCGATACACATTTCCCGTTATTAAATGCCTTGTGGGGATTTCTGGTATGTCACATCACAAAGATTCTTTGAAGGATTATTTATGATGTCACAATTTTGTGATATTTTATAAGCAATGCTTGTTGAACTAATAATATCTCATATGTTATTAAAATAGTGGTTTTCTAGTAGCGACAGTAATTCGTAAATTTTTTAAGTATATATTTTTAAACTAGGTTGCGTAGTAATGTTTGAAGTGGTGTGAAATGTACTTCCTTTTAGACCTAAATATTGTGACGATAATAATCAATGCAAATGAAACAAACATTTTCGAAATCATTATGTTTATTAAGACTTTCCTTACGTATGACAGATAGCTATTATACAGATCACGCATAGCAATGTCGTGGGAAAAGTTACTAGACAATAGCAGTGTATCCTCAGCATCTGGTGCGAGATTTTAAAGTAAAATTTGTTTCAATTGCACTTGAGTTACAGTATATCACTTGATATCTGGCTTATGACCGTTTTTTACGAAAGTCAGTCGATACTTATTGGCCCAAATGTAGTTATACGAATTACAATTTCCTCAATTAAAGCAAAAAATGGTCTATTAAAATGCAATAAAACATCAGTCAGATTTTATATTGTTAACTGCGTGCAAAATTAAACATTCTGATTTGAAAATATCTTGTTTTTTAACCGTGTTTACTTAAGAGTCCAATAACTACTCTACCTACATTCAGGTTAGGAGGTTTAACAAACCAAGATTCTTGTCTGTAAAAACATCTCTCGGCATGTAAGCAAGAATTGTTAACTTGTTAATTTGCTTCACATTTTCCTCTGCATACAACATTTAAATAAATAATTAAACAAAACAACACAAAACGAAAAGATTAAAAGAATTTACAGTTCCTACCCCTTATCAAACATGTTTATGTAAGGTAGAATTTGGAGAGAAAAAACGAAACAAATAAATAGTGAAGAATATTTACATAATTTAAACCTCGGTTATTTGAGAGAAAAACTCTGTCAATCATTTTTTCGGATTCAGTCCCTATTCACATTCTGGCGCCCCTCAACTCAAGAATGTACAACTCATTCCGGATTTGAAGGGAAATGAGAGTAGTCTGCCTATGCTGGTAGGAGTTCCAGGCTTTCAGGCGGGCAAGTAGCTTGTGTGGACGCAATTTAACATTTCTAAAGATACTCTTAACTAGTCTTCTAGTAATAACCTTTCCTAATGGTCGACATAAAAACTAGCACTAAAAGTTAACTTTAAAACCGAAGGCGGAAAAAATGTATACATAGGCAGTCCCGGCCTCAGCAAGATATCGTTCAACAATGGGAAATCCTTCTGAGTAGTATACAGTCATCTTTAATTGTTGTAAATATTCAAGTTTGCAGCCACCATCTCGCTCAGTGTTATGGAGAGGGGTAGTGGAGGTGGATGCAGTGCGTGAAATCTCTTGGTGTTTAGCTTCTTCAAAACAGCGCACCTGTTCTTACTGGTCAGATTGCAAAGAATATTGTAAAGAACAATGACCTTCAAAAGTTGGAACATTCACACTATGTGGGCACCCAAAAATGTGTGTCACATGCCAAAAACTGATGAAAAACCTGAGTACAAACGTTTCGGACGTGTGTCAGGAAAAATAAGCCATTTTTAGTACAATTACACACAAAAAAATCGGAGTATTTTCAAAGGCCTAGAAATGTTAATATACAGATGTGAAAAGTAGGTTAGAGTAATGGATAATGTTTCTAAAAAGTTACGTAATGTTTTTTTCTTTCTGTAAAAATAAGAAGTTAGTGAGGCCAGAAGCTTATGGAATCTACCACTATAAACATTGCGAATCACGAAAGGGACTAGCATAAACCCGGAGAAGTATCTGAGTTGTCTGACTACATGTCCGTTACCCCTAGCACACTCATCGGTTACGAAATCCTGCAGAGTTTCAAAACTCAAGTCCTCCAGTTTACAGACCATACGTCTTTGTCCACATAGAATTACTTTTCCACCCAATGTCCGGCAAGGCGAGACGGTGAGGCGGAGGGACGCAAGGGGAAGGGGGTTGGGGTTAGGGCAGGGGCGGATTAGGGTCAGGGCGCGAGGGCCCTCCAGGGGGAGGGCGGGGCAATTTCTTGGTGAGCTGCGGAAGAGGTCAAGGGAGTGCGCGGCGCCGGCGGTGGCGGCGTTCGGAGGGCGGCGGAGGTGGCGGCGGCGGGGCGGAGGCGGGGTTGGAGCGGCGGCGGGGGCGAGGGCGGGTGGTGGGTCGGCGGGGCGGGGCGAGGCGCGGCGGCAGCGGGGCGGCGGCGGCGGCGGGGGCGAGGGCGGGGGCGGGGGCGGAGCGCGGGCGGGGACGGCGGCGGCAGGCAGGCGGGGTCGGGGGCGGGAGCGGGAGCGGAGGAAGGGGTGGCGGTGCGGTCGGCCGGCATGGCCGGGGCGCCCAATATCAGCAGCGCGAAGCGATATATACGGGGTGTCGACGCAGATTTAGCGCGCGCGCGAGGGCGAACACGCGCGGAAGGAGGGCGGGGAGGATTTCTAGGTGATGGAGCGAGAGGGTGGACTCTAGGGATGAGTACAGAAAAGGTCATGGTTCATGTTGCTGGTAAATAAGTATTCTAGTGTATCACCTGTACTATATTAGAAGAAGAGAAAAAAAAAGTGCGTGAATGCAGTGATTAATGCTTATTGGACATTGTAAAGAGTTGTTTAATTAATTATTAAGAGACGGATTATATTGAATTTTGAGTTTTTCTCTTTGCTTTAGAACAATGCGGTTGTATAGAAATTTATTTTATGTTATGGCGAAACGAAATGACCCATTTTATGTGTAATTTTTTTTAGCTTTTTTAGTCGATTTTGACTAATAAGTCATTTTTTCTTATTACTTCTTTTTTAATGCATTTTTGCTGATATAATCGATTTTAATATTATTTTATCGGAACTTGCTTCAAACAATATGTACGAGTTGCAACAAATGTTCACCACAGAATTCGTGAGTGGCCTACTCGATTTCTTCGCTCATATATTGTAATGTCAGCCTTTGTGAGTACTATGTAATGTAAGGTTCCTGTAACGTATATCGGCGCCATTGTGAATTCGGCCGTTTGCGCGATAAATAAAGGCAGATATTTTCTTTTAAAGAAAAGTCCAAGCCGAAAGTTAGTAAGTTGAGTTCAGTTGAACAAAAGGAAGAAGCTTCGATTACATCAGTAACATATCCAACAGTTTTAGTTGTTCATCTGAACTGGTTTTGATCAAATTTTAACGTTATTTTTTTGTTTTGATGTCATTTTTAAAACTTTTTAAGATAATTTTATTGCTCATTTTTGGCAATGTTTTAGGACATCAAAATCCGCCCTCTAGTAAATACGAAGTGACAATGGTATAATGTTTTTAAGTTGAAAATATGAAACAAATTAAGAGATTTAAAAAATTGTAATGAAGTTAAATGTAAAATTGAAGAAAAACATTATTACAATATATGGAAGCTTGGAAAACCGTTATATCATTAAAATAAAAAAAACATATTAACATTTCAGAGTTCTGTTCCAAAATGAGAGGCTTGGGTAAGTGCTAAAAAAGAGAAAAATATGTAATAGGGATAGCAAACTTTTGGATTCATATATGTATAAATAAAAATTCCTTGAAACACAAATGTAAACCTTCCGGGAATTAGATAAAGATGTCCAGGACAACAGTAAATTTAATATATTTTGATTTTAATCATTAATCAAAAATCAAACATTCACAACGAGGATACACTACCTCTAAATGACAAATTTTTGGATAACACAATTTATTGATTTTCTGGTAAAAAATGGTTGATGCTACGTATTTACGATATTCCCTTAGATATGAATACCTTAGTTTCTTAGACACTTCAAAACCTCCTTTATTGCTCTTTATAATATGGTTTTTTCTTCTGTTTTTCGTGTTAAAAGGATGAATACATGTGGTAATCTCAGAAAACTTTACGGGTGAGACAACCAAACATGATGCTTGTCTCACCAGTGGAGTGCAGAATCATGGCGGGTGACCTTATAACAGACGATATATATTCACACTACATTAAATAAACAGGTTTGTTTTTATAACATTGCGTTCTGGTTTGGACGACCAAAGCCAAGACGGCAGGTTAACTTATTGGTCATTTCACCCCAGGCTGCCTCCTTAAGAATGAAACAAAATCGGAAGCAGTTACTGCGGACGCTGTGAATTGTCTATCAGCTGCCTGTCTGAAAATGTAACGCCGTTTTTCATCTTTGACGTTTTCCGTTTCTAGGTGGTCGGCGCTAATGGGAGGGGGAATTATTATTTTTATCGATTTTCCATTTTTATACTGAATTGGCGATGATTTTATGGCCGAATGCCCTTCTAGACGGCAACCGCAGGGGACACAGAAGAACATTACACAAAGGCAACACAATCACGAAACACATACAACCATGCCCGAAGCGGGATTCGAACCCACGATCCTTCGATCCGAGATCGCCAAGAAACTACTGCCTTGGCAATCTCGACCACCCGGCTGAAAGTGAATTGCCGTTGCTTCCTATAAATTCCGCTGCACTTGACAGCAGAAAATACGACTACCACAATCCCCTTGTGATTGGCTTGCTGGCCGCCTGTCGTCTTTCACTATTTTTCCGCCGTCCATTCCCTATTTGTCTTGTGCTGCAAAGCTACTTTCCTTCTTCGTTTTCCCGATTCATTTAATTTTCTCATACTTACCGATCCTTACAATTTCTGGAGTATTACGGTTCTGTAGAACCAAGCACGGTCGTTGCGACGCCAAAGCAGTGGCAAGATTTATTCCGAAGTTCTTAGCGCTGCGAGAAAATGAAGTCTTTTACGGGCTTTTATTTAGCGGATATTGTTGGCGCTGAAATTTTGCGTGTTACTGGTATTAAATATTTTACGAGGGCGGTGCTGAGACGCCTGGGAGACGCGAGTTGTACGAAGGGTTCTAACTCATCTTGCACAGTACATAACTTTTCCAGATGCGAACTTTTCATGTTCGCCTGAGCAGCTGTGAGGAAAGAGAAATAAGTTATAAAAGGGTCGTCACATCAGGGGTAACAATTTATTTTGATCTCTGCTTCCAACGTACATGCTGTCATTTAGTACAGAGAAATAGAGGAATGTATATTAATTTTTTCAATGAAGAGGGATATTAGTATAGTGAGAGAAAAATATATCTTAGTTGGTCCTTCGTTTGTAAATAAATATATTTTTCATAAAATTGAAGAATTTCAAAATGTCTTTTTAAACAGACGGCAGTCTTTACAGAAATTAAGCGATCAAGATTGTGAGAAAATTGTATTTATTCAGCTTTTGGGCGATATACGTAATTTACTCTGAAATAGGTAAGAGAAGCAATGACGGGAAATTATAGGCAAGTTCGAGCAACACCACTTTGTATCTGGGTGGTGTTGGTTCTAGTATGCGTTAATTACAGGCAATGTGCAAGTATTGGAATGACAACTAAGATAAACAGTGAAAACAAACGAATATGGACACCTATGGACGTTATTCACAAGGCATCCATAACGTGAATTGTGAAACAAATGAAGTGTTGACGCCCATTGTATTGATCTTGTTGGAAGCACAAAAGCGGGTAGGCTAGTTTGCTCTCTCTACCATCAATATTTTGATATTAATTATTGTTGTACATACTATATTTTTCTTGCAGAGGTTAATATCATCAGTTTATTACACATCAAGTTCATTATTCACATGAAATTTTCCAATTTTTTTTGCCTCAAAACATTTTAAAATGCTATTACTAAAGTGAACCAACTCAATTAAATGCGCAATAGATCACTTCGTTTATATTTACTGTAACAAATCTTGACTCAAAATACAGTAAGAAATCATTGTCTCCGTAACAGCTGGCAATGTTACGATTTTATGTTGTTCTCACACAAATTTTTTTCCTGCAATAAAAATATTACTTTTATTATCTTAGGTAAGTTTTAACGATTCTCAATCAATATTGTATGTATATGTAAATGTACATAAATATCCATATTATATTTCTGACTCTGTGATTCTTCTTTTGTTTCGATACGAAATGTAAAGATCTCATTCCATATTACTATTTGAACAGTACTCATTGCAATTCTATTTTCCCGTATGCGTACGGATATTCGGAGTAATATACGTATGTAATGCTGCGGAAAATCGATTTCGAGATTTCAACGCAAATACTCGTTTTGAGGTCCCCAGATTCCGAAAAAGTGTTTTTTTCAAAACGTCCGTGTGTTCGTCTGTTAGTCCGTCCGTCTAGTGTCTGTGAAGTCTACTAGCTTTTAAAACATGCGTAAGATTTTTTCCAAATTGAAGACACACCCGTCCATCTCGTTTGAGTCTAAACTTTGATATTTTGAAAAACATTCTTTAAATTTGGGGGCACGTTATATGAGACCTTCCGGAAATATTAAAAAATTTCTCAAAAAGGCTCCAATTTTTTTCTTGAAATTTCTTGTATGAATAGAATAACATTCACTTATAAATCATTTGCAGAGGTCTCATTTTTACGGTTAACTCTGAATTGTCGAAAATTTCGAAAGTATTAATTTTTGTGTGTGTTCCGAAACTACAAAATTGAAGACAGATATTTTTCATTCAAATGAAGTTTGTTGTCCAAAATTAGTTCTTTTATTAAGACCTAGACATTTTTTTGAAAATTTTAGTAGGTTTTACTAAAATGAGTACAATATTTGCAGTTTAAAAAATTCCAAAAACAAGATTATCTTAAACACGGCTCCAAATTTTTCCTTTAAATTTTGGTCGGGATTGTGCTAAATGCGCTCTATAAGCTCACATAAATGTGTGTCTATTCTTTTATTTTTTCAAAACTTACAAAAATGTATTTTTGACGTCTCACGTTAATATTTACACTAGTGGCAATTCGTTCACATTATTATGTTAATGAGTTCATGTGCTTTAAATAATGTCAGATAAAGCTTCGCAAAAATTCAACAGTTTTCTGTGAAAACGAGCTCAATATTTCGCATTTTCATAAACGTCCAAACGCCATTTTCTCAAAAAACGGTTCCAAATTTATTCTTCAAGCATTTCGGAGAGGTATTGCTATCTGCACTGTTTAATATGAGATAAAGTTCATTTCTGGGTAGTTTTTTTCCCCAAAAATTATACAAATGTATTTCTTTGAAAGATCTCTCACGCTGGTAATATGCACATATTCAACAATTTGTAACTACTGTTGTATTTATGAATTAATATGTTTCAAATGACTTCAAATGAAGTTTTTCGAAAGGAGGCTTGTTTTTACACATTTTACTTAGGGACGATAATTATAGATTCTGTATTAATCTTTGTCGTTTAGCAAATACTAAATTCTTACTAGCTCAGTACTCTTCTGTCCTGCCTTACTCAAGAAAGCCGTATTATCTGTGTCGCTGTAACTGCCCTCTTCAAAATATACACAAATCTTAAAGATCTCGTTATACTTGTAGTATCTATCGTACTTACATCTCTCGAAGACAATCATTTTAATGCTGCTCGTAATTTGTTCTCCTGTCTCCGTGTGTCTTCTCTTCTTGATAGCATTCACACACACACACTTCCTCGTTACGAGAGCCGTCACAGGAGCAGTCTCGAAAAAGTATTCTCTCTCCGTCTCTCTCCCTCTCTCTCTTTCTCTTTCTCTCGAAGCCAAACCGCTGTTCCAGCAGTCGCCGCCACCGCCGCCGCCACCGTCACCGCCGCCGCCTCCGCCGCCGCCTCCGCCGCCGCTGTCGCGCGCACCGCCGCTCCTGTCACTCCAGCGGTAGCCGCCCTTCGCGACGCCAGGCCGTCCTTCCACCAAACCACTCCCACCCGATCCGTCGCGCTCGCCCCGCGCTGTTCTCGCAGTTCTCTCCTCCTCCCCTCTCCCCTTTCCCCATCCGACCCTTGCACCGCGCCGCGTCGCCCTGGCCGCCGCCGCCGCCGCCACCAGACTGTTCGCCGGAATCCGGTCCATAATTCATCTCAATTTACGGAGCGCGTAGCCGCTGGCGGGTTTCTATACGACAAGTGACAAGATAAATATTTCACGGCTCCCGCGACGCGACGCAGGCCGACGCGCTGGCGGTCGCGGCTGCGGAGGTGGAGACCGACCGCGGAGAAGGTGTTGTGGAGGAGGACGGAGGAGGGAGAGGCGAATGTGCGACCTTGGCGAAGACTTGTTGCGGGCAGTTGGCAGTTGTCCTTGGCAGTTGCGGCGGTGGCCGCGTCGATGACTGTATTAGTGCTGTTGGCGGAAGGAGGTTTGGTGAGGGGTGACAGTTGTGGAGGTTTGACAAGGTTGGATGTTTTGGTGGCTACGGTGAGTTTGGTGGTGGTAATGGTAAAGGAAATGTGTGTAGCGTAGGTGGTGGAGGATGTAGAGGGGTGTATGGGCGGAGTGGTGGGACGGCGGCTGTGTTGGAAGGCATGACCGTACGGGAGATTGGAGTGGGAGAGTGGAAGTGGAAGGGTCAGCGGCGGAAGAGAGGGGAGGGTTCGGTAGGCGGGGCGAGGCACGCCGGTTAGCGGGGTCCGAAAATCGCTGCGCGAGCCGCAGGTTGAGGTAAAAGCTGAGGTGATAGCTGAGGAGGAAATGTAGACGAACGAGTCGAAGGTGAATTAGGAGAGACAGATGCGCCTCGTTGCCGCCGCTCGATGTTCCCCCGTTTCGTTGTCTCGACGGATTTTAGCTTGATTAGCAAACCTGGAAGTGAAAGCAGTTTTGCTTACTGCTAGGTGTCGTGAGGTCGACGACGTCGTTTCAGAGATTGTCACAGTGTCATGTCTCTCTGCGAAAACTCACAGTAGTTCTTAATTCAAGAATGTGATTGTAGTATTTCATGATTCACAAACGAACGTGTTTAGTAAAAATTTATTTTGCCGTAAAAAAAAGTTCAGTCGTGTATACTTTTCCGTGAGGAAAGCAGTTTATACAAGTAAAATTGTAGAGGTCCTGGAAATTGGGATATGCCTGATATTTGCATATAATACTCTATTATATATTTACAATAAACTTATTCTATATCCATGGAATTAAATTCACCCTTCGGCATTTTTATCCTCACATCTTTCTAGTAGCTTTTTCAGCCTTACAAAAATTAAAAACAACTGAAATCCTTAGAAAAACGTGAATCTACGTGCTTAATTGGACTTCTATTATATAATTATTACTTGTGGCCTGCTTTTTCGAAAATGCAGCTAAACAAAACATGGTTTTACAAAATGTAGTACTCACATTCTGCAAATAAAATACTTTTATATAATATTGCAATAAATTGATATTTATCAAAAATAGTCTTCACGACATAGTTAATATACAGTACACAGAATAAATTTCAGTAGTTCCTTACATATCAAGAATATAAAAAAGAGGGATATTTAATTTCAACATGCATATAGCACATTTTAATGGCAGGCAGCTTCTTCCTTTGTACCTTGCTGTCGCTTGATGTCTCATGTGTGGTAAGCAGTGAACCACTGAGTACAGAATTCAGTCGATACGCGTAGTGTGGGAATTAGTGGATTAACACTATCAAATATTTGCATTTTTCATGCAAATTCGAAACTTGTTTCATTGCAATTGAATTTTTCCTAACTTTTGGCTATTTAAAAAAAACAACAAAGACACTTCTCGTATGGGTGAGTCTGCATAGTCTTCTATCAGTTTTAGGCGCCTCCGAAATTCCTAATATAGATTTCGCCTTACAGAAATTCAAATCCAGCATTCGAATAAGTATTTATATTCACTGTTTAGGCAAGGTGGACAAGACGAGAACTGATACGTGATTTCCGTGTGAATGTATTTTCCATAGAAAATTATCTGGATAATACTCGAATGTGATCTACGGGACAATTGGTACGTTATGGATTGTCTTTTTCTTCCTACATTATCTTACATGAGAAAACATTGACATGAGAAAGCATTGCCGAAGGTTCGTACTTCGCCATAAAAATCGACAGAAATAGCATGTTATTGCATTTAAGTACGTGAGGTAAACACGAACTTCAGTTTCATTAGGAGCCAACTAAAAACGCCTCTCTTGAAGAAAAATGACTCGGAGACCAAAATTATTGGTTTTTAGATGAGATGAAGTTTCATTTTGAGAAAGAACAGAGACATTTAAGTTTTCTTTCTTGCAATGTCATTCTTCTAAATATGGTACAAGCTTCTACTTTTGTCGAGACTCGACTCATTCACGGCTAAGGTTTCCTGGTTTTTATTGTGCATCGGAATTGGTATACGAGTATTATGCAACACGCTCCAACCATAACACAATTTTTAATGTTTTCCTTATGCACGATGTTGTGCTACATTCATTTGATATATGTTGATTATGAAGGCAGCTCTATTGTACTTGTAAAGTCTTTGTAAAACGTAATCATATAACTCGTATGTGTTAGATGTAATTTTAGATTAAAATATTCGCTAATAAGTTATAGATCTCTTAGAAACCAAATACAAAAGTGGGGAATGCATTTTTCCTAACAAACATACTTTTGGACTGAAATATCTCCTACTTATTGAGTAATCGTACACATTAGATATGAATATATTCATTTGAATGCATCATGAAACTAGTATATTTTTTTATCTTTCGAATATTTTTATGAAAATACCGTAATTAATTTCGAGTTTGTTTCTGTAGAGAAAAACGAATCTTGTTTCCTCACATTTTAAATTTATTTGATTATCTTTAATTTTTATGTGTGTCTCTCTTTTATTCGGTATCGCAATAAAAATTCCAGAATACGATTTCTTTAATCTTTACCTAAAAAACACCGAATGTTTTAAAGAATTTGATCCTATCTTTTTCTCTTTCTCACACTCTTTGGAAAACATATTTCATTTTTCACGTGCGTTGACATAATACCAACTTCGCAGATCGTTAATTAGGTCATTTTACCTGTCACAAATATCACCATTACCTTGATGGGTGCCATTCTGAAATTCTCAGAACGTACTTTGTGATAAGCGATTATTCACTAGGAATGCCATACACCCGCACATGCACGTGTTCCTGCACGTCACACAACAGCCACCGCGCTGCCACAGACCTCGTGACATGCCGCTCAGGGGCTGGAAGCCTCCATTTCCATTTTTACAAGCCCCTCGCACAAAGGATGTGCCAACAATTCATGTATCCGTATTAAGTTCATTACCCGCGTGGCAGCAAAGAGCGCTGTGGGCAACGTTGCACGTTCTACACTGGGCGCTTACATAACTCCATACGGCCAACATTAGTACGGACATACAATTAGGGAAAGGAAGAGCTCAGAAAAAATGAGAGAGGCGAAAATAAAGTTTGATTAAAAATAATAAACCCATGTCTCAGAATAAATATTATTTACTGTTAGGTCATTTAGGAGAGGTGAATGATGATAACTTTTGCCATTGTGGGAAATATTAAATAGGGAAGGTACACATTTGCAATTTTTAATGTTACATTCCCTATTAGTGTGCATCCTACACTATGTTTGATCCTGACACCGTCAAAAGCGGTAAAAACATTTCATAAACTTGGCAAATTCAAGTCAGGGTGAGTTTTCTATTGGTTGGGCGCGTCATGTTCAAATTTCTTCAAGACTTTCCTTACCGTATTTGCATAGTGGCAAAAAGTGATCGTTTTCGTCCCTCTACATGTTCTAGATGTTTGTAACATTTATCGTGACACTTGTGTACTATAAAATATTGTTCCATTATATTTAGCAGAAATTTGTTAGGAATGTACACAGTTTACTTGCGCATGGGAATTAATTATTGTTGTGGTTTTGTATCCTAAATTACGTCTATAGTATTAATTTCCAATGCGCGCAGAAATTGAAAGTCAACTAGGCAGAATATGATTATATAAGAGATGTTTATGGGATTGTTAGATACATTGGAAGTCCGAAACACACAAAAACAATGAAATAGTTTTAATTTTGACTGAAAATCCAAATATTTGATTACATTAAGAGAGAAAGAAATCTACGCTTTATTTTTTTTTTGTTTCAAAGTTTCTCATTTGCGTTTGCGTATGTCATAAGCAGCGTCGTTAAAATGGTGACATTGGAAATAACAATCAGAATTAAATTTTAACAATTTTTTGTGAAAAATAAATGTTTAGTGGTTCACAACTTCGTGATTTTGAGGTTTCAGGTTTCATATAGCTCTTCTATAATAATTTCACGTGACGTCATGTTTCAAGATTTTGTACGTGAGCTGGAAAATATTGAGGGACGTGTGTACAATGATGTATGGTGATGAAAACTCCAAATGTTACCTGAAGAAGGCGAAATAAGGTACCGTCAGTAATTGAAAAAATAAAATTATTATGGGCCAAAAACTCATGACTCCTGTACAATGTTAAGATGAAGTAAACGAGAAAGCTATATTAAGTTTTAAATGATGTGTTGTGATATCTGATAAATGGCAGCACCAATGTAATAATAATAATTTACTAAATTTCAAAGATTATTAGATGGATTAAATGTAAATACACTCACTCGACGAATCTTATCTAAAAATCATTTGTATATAACAAAGTGATCTAATTCTACCTCTTATCCAACGGTGAGTCATAACAACGAAATAATGTTGATCACCCCTGCGATTGTTCTACTTTTGTCCAGCCAGGACCAGTTCTCTCCATACTGTGGACCGCTCTCGGCCTAGTGACCAGCCTTTATACGGACTCGACAATTATTTTAACGAACATTTCCGAGTGAGCAGGTCTCCTCCCGGACGTGTCATCCTCGCCAGGGACACCGCAATTTCCACCCACTTCACTAACGCAACTGCATCCCCCTGCCCGTCTCCGACCACACGGCCCGCTGTCTCCATCGGCGTTGCCACCAGAACCATAATCCAGCATCGTCAGCAACGCCGTAATTCTTCCTATTACCGCAGTCACCATTTTCACAGCCATCACCCGACACTTCCATTCCCGGCCACTACAACTTTTTCCAACACTACTCCTTTGCCACAACTATTCCATCACCGCTACACTCCTATCACTAGTATTCCCATCACCAATACACCCTGGCCACGTCTATTCTCCTGAGACCACTATTATTATGTCGCATCTACTCTCCTGTCACCTCTACTTTCCTGTCACCTCTATTCTCCTGACACATACTCCCCTGTCAGCTCCCCTGTCTGTCATTTCATAAACCATGTCTCCGCTACACTTCGCAACCGCTACACCAGTCACCTCCTACCATCTCTACCCTCCTGGTAACCTCACTACTCTCGTTCACCTCTAAAATAACTATCGCTATTTAATTATCGCTACTCCCGCCACCACTATCTCAGCCAACATCACTCTTTCAGATCAGTCAGCGCTACTCCTACCACTGTTACCCCAGTCACAACTACAACCACTTCCATTATCCCAAAGGCCACCACCTGCCCCGCAGCTACAGCTACCGTCGCTACCTCCGCCCGCTGGGACCTGTGCGTCAAGCCCATTGTGTGCCCGCTCCCTGCACGACCGCCGTAGCGCGCCCCGGCGGTCCAACCCCCTTTCCCCCCCTCCCCCAGCGGGGCGACGCCGAGGTGGGCGCGCCTCCTGCTCTGTTATTGTGCGGCTAATGGATTATATTGCGAGCGCGGGCGTGTGCGCACGTTCACTCATTAGCTTCGCTACGCTCACGCCCCTGGCACGGCACCCCGTCACGGCCCCCCGGCGCGGCGCGGCGCCCGGCGGAGGGGGGGGGGCTGAGCCCCGTTTGCACTCGCAGGTCGCGTTCGTTTGCGCTGCGCTCGCCGTTGCTCTTGCCGCTCCCCGGCCGGCAGTTTTTTCTTCTTCTTTACACAGACGCAAAGTAGTGGTCGTGATCGTAGGAGCTGCGCGTCGTAATGGAGGTTTTAGTTCTTTCCCTAGGAAGTGTTCCGTTGCTAGAACGTGACATGATTGAGCGAGTAAGTATTTGTTGTTTTCGAGCGCGTCATTTGCGTAGGTGATTAGTCTCGTAAATATAGTGTAATTTGTACGGTAGAGGCGGTATTCGTCGCGTGCTGGAAGATGATATCCCACTCTGACCTATACGTTTGCATGTAGGCATACCCTCTTCAGTGACCTCTTCCATGGGGTCACCACAAGACTAAGGAATGAGGAATAAATGATCACGTGCGGTACGTGGTCCATTTTTTTAGGGTATTGCTCTGTCATTTTCTCAGTATTGATCGGACAAATCACTGAAAACTACCAATCACATCACGCAGCCGCTCAAGTTCTCCCGAGCAAGTTTGCAACCAAGCTTGCTGCTTTGGTAGTTGGAAGTGGTTTGTTGTTCTGTTTGCGTGACTATCTTGTGAAGAGTTGCGCCCATGAATCATTGTGGGTCTAGAATAACGTTGAAGCTATGAAATGGATCGTTTTTCTCCGAATAAAAAGGATGTGAAACATTCACAAATGGCGGGCATAAATGCCTGTCAGATACGAATTGCTGCTATATGCGATAGGACACAAGTTAAACCGCAGCAAGTCTCTGTCATGTGTTGATGGTTCTCCCGTTAAAACATCCCTCCAACAAAGTGGGGGCCATATAATTCTTTGGTCCCCTAGAAATGCTGTAAAAGTGTTAAAGTGTTTTAAAACGACTGTACAGAAGTTCTTAGACTTGGTAAACTCCGCAGCGGCTAGCTCTGCGTGCGATGAGGGAGCCGCAACGCTCCTGACGGCTGTTGGTATTGATAGAATGGAGAGTGTGGGTTTGCTTCGGGTTGACCTTGAAGCCACGAAATGGTCTTCTCGGGGTTGGTATTTGTGTAATCAAATGCACGTTTCCGAATTTCAAGATGTTGTGGGTTAGTAATTGCGTAGTCGTACGTATGTAGTTAGGATAATTTAGTGGATAGATGGTTTTGTAATAGGGCGATTGAGCAGAGAGAACGGCTGATGTCGAGACGAGTCGAAGCAGAGGCTAGTCGGTGAAAAGGTGGATTGATTGATTATTTCCTCTTTCCGGGCGCGTCAACTGCTATGGTCATTAATCTCGTAAGTGTTGTTCATGTTTTTATCATGGAAGGGGACAGTGTTCTTTCTCCGTTGGATGGATCACCGGCCTACACGCACGATTGCAGGGGTTTCCCCATCCAAGTATCTCCCACCAGCGGGGCGCCGTCTCAGCCTAGACAAGTTCTGGACTAATCTCCTAACATGTGCCCCAGTGTAGGGCATGTGGGTGCACGTGTGTGCAAGTAATGGGTGAAAATATGACATGGAAGAGGAAGGAAAGAACGCGCGAGACCCGTGGCGGGTTTGTTAGTGTAATGATCAGGCATTCGTCGGAGAAACCGGAAAACTGCCAATCAGGGCAAACGGTCGCTAGAATTCTCGTCCAAACGGGGGTTTAATCGACCAAGGTCGAAAATCCTACTACAGTCGGGACTCGAAATCTAGAAACTCCTGGACAGAGTAACTGCGGTGACATCACTTAATGCCCTGAGCCTCCACAGCCGTTTCAAGACGGCGGAGAGGCGAGGCGGACGAGAGACTGAATGACGAGACGTTCAATGGGAAGGGCGAGTGGGGGCGCAAGCGAGTTGGTGGTGGGTGGACGAGTTATCGGCGTGTGGGTGGGCAAGAAACGGCTGGCAGAGTGGGGGGGGTGCGGTGAAGGTGTGGGGGCGGCTGTGCGTGCGCGCACCATTGTGTGGCGGACAGTGCCTGCGCCGCGCCGCGCCACGCAGCGCAGCGCCGTGCCGAACCGCCCCGCGGCCGCGATTACTAATTCAATTCATTTGAGAGTCGCTCGCGTAGCTGCTGCGCGACCCACCGGGTGGCGCCCCCACTCCCACTCCGACTCAGAGGAAGGGTAGAAATGGGCGGGGTGCGAAAATGCGAGAGTGGATATTGCCATTTTGAAACAGAAGCAATAAACTAATTATTTGTATAGTATACGAAGTTTCGCAAATATTTATCACTTATATTAAATATCTTCCTCTACATATTTGAATAATAAGAGATTTGTTTCGTTTTGAAATAACAAAAAAATATTATTTTAGAAATGACTTGTGTTGAAAAAAGAAATTACAGTATATTATTACCAGCCAGAATGCCATGGTAGACGTAAAAGTGAATAATAGTAAATTTGTTACCCCTTGGCAGTGTAATTTAGACATTTCATTTTTTAAATAAATTATATTTTAAAAGTATTTCCTATTCATTGTGTTGTAAAGGCGTCATCTGTCGAAATGATTTGTAGCCTTCACTATCATTTATTGTAATTCGTACCATTACAGTTTTGACCTCCAATATGCAAAATGTTTTTGTTGAAAAATAATTGTAAAAAAATATTAAGAGTTTTAATATAGGCTGGCGGTTCTTAAACGTACAAGCACATAATCAAAATATTAATGGATTCTGTAGTTTCATAGCTAATCGTTTAGGATGGTACGTTGTATCAGTGATCTGTACATATTGTTTGGAATACGGCTCTGTTTGTCTGATGTACGATAAAAACCCCATTATGTAACTTAATCGTTTTGTCGATTCATATTCTTGGACTGTGTTGTGTTCTGTCGATATCGACCGTTTTGAGGCTTTGTCGTCAATACCTATGTACACAGATCTGCTATTGTTTTTAGGCAACATTCACTGCCGGCTTTTTTTTATTTTTCTATAAATAGAACAGTTAAAAATGTAAATTTTTACTTCATAAATGAAATGCTCTAAATGTATGAGTAATAAATTGCTTAAACTATGCGTAAAATTGACAAAATTACTTATAGGTCTATCTTATCATTATCTTATTGAACACAAATACCTTATTAATTATTCTATAATAAGAACTTTCTGGAAAATACTTTCACTCCTTTCTGAACTTGGAAGTCATCGCGATCTTGTAGCATTCATTGTCTAAAAATTACATTTTGTCACAATGTACACTATCCCCTTCCCGTTAGAAATTAGCATTTGTTAACTATTATGGGAATTGTTTTAGTAGTAACGGTGTAACTTCAAATTAAAATGTACCCAGTTGGTGTCTATTCTTACTATATTTGTAAGAAAGGAAAATAATATTTAAGCTCGCGCAATTACAAAACATTGCCAAGAACAGTTCGGATAATTCTTATCGCCTAATAGCTGAATTGTTACCTCAGAGCCTGCATTGAGGCTGCCTACAGTGACGATGACCGAGAAATTGTAAAGTTTGAGTCCTGACAGTGGCACATTTTGGATAAAACCTGAATGATATGATCAAATTCAGCCGCTGCCTGAAGGAGAAGTCTAATGGCCGGCTGCGGTATCAGTAGTTTTTCGAGATTTCTTCGATCAATTTCAAGAAAATGCCGGAGAAGTTCCCTATCAAATGTGCCACAGACAGCGCATGTTTCCTTTCTCTTCCCTGTCTCATTCACTCCCCTTACCTGTTCACACAAGCACAACACTACCACATACGCCGAGAGACGAGTTAGGGAGCTTAGGGCTTGTCCCGGTTATGGCGGCGTTCCTGGTGTGGCGGGAAAAGGAATAACAGCTAGGAAACGTCTAGGTCGGCGATGAATCTCGCCATTCAGCGAGGCCGAAAACCCAACTCTTGGGGAAAACATTCTTTACACTAACTGGACTGATGCCCATAGCAGTTGCCGTGCCCTGAAATATCAATTTATCAATACTTCAAAACCGAGCTTATCTGCGTTTTGACCCCTTGAATGGACATACGCGAAAGAACACGCCTCAGCATATCAAGATCGTGATGGATGACGACTGTAGATTGAGAGTAGGGCGGCGCTGACTCTCGAATACAAAAGGGCCGACGCTGGCGGGACCGACAGAAAGATCAAAAGGGCGATATTTTGTGTTGGAGCGGGGTAACGATAAACATGAGAAATTCAATTATGAAAATCGGAACAAATTGGGAAAGAGATGGGAAACTAGGGATTACTATCCATTACGTAATACACGAAATGCGTAGCTTAATGCAGGAATCATTCTGATATATAATCATCTGTCATATTCAATGAACTGTGGAATGATATCATCTTCCCTATCCTAGATACGTTATGTGACGTGAATACGTGACATACTCCGGCATTTCAATGCCGATTGAGGGAGTTTTGAAGGAAAAACGATCTCATGGAATTCGTGGCCCGCTACTCCAGAATGCTACTCATGATTTCACCGGGAATTAAACGTATAACAAAAGACGTATACAAAAATCAATGACCAGGACAGACAATCTGAGAACGCGATCGAGAAAGCCGCCACTAACTTGCTGGTTTTCAACAAATCTAGAAATTTTTTTCTGGAGACCGGGAATCAAATGCGCGAGCTGGCTTATCGACATTTACTTCCGTGTATTATAGGATGCGGCTGTTTATTTCGGTTATTCTAATATTATACTAGCAAATTCAATTAAATTTCTTGCTTATGTAGTATTATAGAGACAAGTTTTGAAATGTTGCATTAAAATGATCGTGAGTCACTAATATCTCACCGTGTGTCTGTGCCCGCAGTGTCTGCGATTACTAAGAAAACCGTTAAAATTTTTCTTTTTGTTTGGATAGATAATGAGGCACGAAATTATGGTCATTAATTTTAATCTTCATTAATAGTTTTGAAATTTTGAAGTTATTTATTATAAAGTTGTGAAATATCCTGATTAATAAGACATTAGAAGATATTAGAAAATGAACATGTATATCTGTTGTATTGTAATTCATCGGTCGAAGAGAGTTTTACTAGATATTAATACAAAATCCTCACTCTTAAAACGAGCATCTAATTACTGGGCTATGGACGGGAAAAACAGGCGTTTACCAGATAGATTTCAAGGAAAACCAAATGTTATCAATGATATTTCTAATTCTCACCCACTATTACAAGAGTTGCAAAAGTGATATTGTAAAACTAGCAAAGAATTGATAGTGGTGGAATATTCTTGCTTGCGGATGTTTAAAGAATAAATTCAAAATTGATATGAAAAACGATAGTGAACTTCTTGTTAAAATACTGTCGACCAAAAGTAAGTTTTCCACAAACTACTATAATAAATGTCAACTATTAAATAATGTTTATTTCTATTCTACACATATCATTTACATCATTACAGCTATTACAGTTTTGAAAGTATTTATTTTTGAATTGGATATTCTGTTTTTGTAGCTTTTTATTGTTAAGAATTTAAGTTAAAATAATGCGATTAAAGGAGACATATTGACAAGAAAGAACTTACGTTATAATAGTGAATAAAGTGTATCTAACGTTTAACTACGTATAGAAACGCTGAAAGCTCGAGCTAATCTTTAGTCCCTTGTATTATAAACAAACAATTTCACTTTCAATCAATTTGACCATTACCTGATCGGTCTGTCACTAGCAAACAACCGTTTAAGGTCAATCCGTTGATATGATCACATTTCCCCCAAAAGGGAAGGTGTTTGTTTACGTTCTCAAGGCGCCGATAGACGGCGGAACTTGCCTGAATTCGAGTGGAAAGCCTCCAAATCAATACATTTATCACATCAGAACAGCAGCTGGCGACGTGGCATTTCCAACACATTTCTCACTTGCGGGGAAGGCGATTGTACACAGGGGGCACGAACGGGAGACCATCGCCCCTGCTTCCACCGTCACCCCCGTCAATCAACCATCTAGGCCACCGTCACCTCCGTCACATTCACCATTTCTACCTTCCGCCACCCTTAACTACCTCATTTGTCGATTCATTGTCACCTCTGCTACCACGAACGCCGTCGCATGAGGCGACACCTCAACTGTCGCCAAAGCCTTCGACCTTCACCATCGCCGACTCCGCCATCTACGTCGCTCCCGCCACTTCTTCGCCCCTGCCATTGACATTGTGTTACAGCCACCACCATCACTACTTATACCACTACCATCACCATCACTACAGCCATCACTATCATCACCACCACCACCACAATCACTACCTCCATCACCACTACTAGAATTACCATCATCACCATCACCACCACCACCATCGTCAGAGATGGCTCAGAGCATCACCTGTTGTTACTGCAGTCCTTCTGATCGGGAGGTACTAGTTCGAGTGCCGATGGTGGCAGGATTTTCGACACTAACTTCTCCTATACTCACACACATTAACACGCGCCACGCTACCACGCATGGTGGTAGGAGTGGCCGATATGGAGCTTAGAGCTTGTCCTGACTGGGGCGGTACCCCGCTGATGGGCGATACCTGGTTGGGGCAAACCCCGCTAGCCGACGGTAGGTCGGCGCCGGATCTCGCCATCCACTGGGGAAACCCATCACCACCTGCCGAGCAAAAACATGCATTACGGGTCTAATACGCCTAGTAGTTCACGCACCCGAAGTCACTAACATTCCATCAATTGAATTGAATTGGCCTTATTTTACGTGGCGAGACTCGGGCCATCAGGCCCGCTCTTCCGTCTGACCACGCAAATTTCGCTACGCTCCTTTCACCAACTAGGAGAGAAAGGAGGTATTTCTTGGGCGAGAAACAGGCGATTTGAATTTAGCTCAGAGGCGTCATTTAGGCTTGAGGATCTTTTATATGCAAGTAAATCTACGAACATGGGACAGCCGGCTTTACTTCCCCTCCGAAGGAAGGCGTACGAAGGATTTTTTCGCCCTTAAAAATGCACGGCTTCGATCGGGTTTGAACCCGCCAACTTCGGTACAACAATCCAGTACTCTAACCGTTACACCATCGCCGTCGCAATCACCTCCACCATTTCCACCACCATCACTACCACCACAAACATTATGATGACCATTACTATACCACTACCACCATCACCCTCAGCACGACAACCACCATTACCACCACTGCGAACGCCCACGCCTTCGTCGCTCCCACCGCCACCATCGCCAACATCGCCACCGCCTGCGCCCCGCCAGCAAACACTCTCCGATCCCAAGGGAATCAGCAGATAATAGGCGGCCGCCAGGGAGGGGGGGGCGAGGCACAGCACGGCGCTCAACAGCAGCGGCGAGGGATAGCTGCGGGCGGAAAGTGGGTCACCTTCGAACCGCCTCATTTAGTAGAGATTTTCTTCAAGACTTTCTTACGTATTTGCATAGTGGCAAAAGTGATCGTTTTCGTCCCTCTAACATGTTCTATTTTGTAACATTTATCGTGACACTTGTGTACTATTAAAATTTGTTCCATTATATTTAGGAAAATTTGTTAGGAATGTACACAGTTACTTGCGCATGGGAATTAATTATTGTTGTGGTTTTGTATCCTAAATTACGTCTATAGTATTAATTTCCAATGGGCGCGCAAGAAATTGAAAGTCAACTAGGCAGAATATGATTATAAAGAGATGTTTATGGGGATTGTTAGATACATTGGAAGTCGACACACACAAAAACATGAAATGTTTTAATTTTGACTGAAATCCAAATATTTGATTAATTAAGAGAGAAAGAAATCTACGCTTTATTTTTTTTTGGTTTCAAAGTTTCTCATTTTGGGCGTTTGCGTATTCATAAGCAGCGTCGTTAAATGGTGAATTGGAAATAAATCAGAAATTAAATTTTAACAATTTTTGTGAAAAATAAATGTTTAGTGGTTCACAACTTCGTGATTTTGAGGTTCAGGTACAAATATAGCTCTTCTATATAATTTCACGTACGTCATGTTTCAAGATTTTGTCGTGAGTGGAAAATTGAGGGACGGTGTGTACAATGATGTATGGTATGCAACTGCAATGTTAACCTGAAGAAGGGCGAAATAAGGTACGTTCAGTAATTGAAAAAAAAATTATTATGGCACAAAACTCATGACTCCTGTACAATGTTAAGATGAAGTAAACCGAGAAATATATTATTTTAAATGATGTGTTGTGATATCTGTAAATGGCAGCACAATGTAATAATAATAATTACAAATTTCAAAGATTATAGATGGATTAAATGTAAATACACTCACTCGACGAATCTATCTAAAAATCATTGTATACTAACAAAGTGATCTAATTCTACCTTCTTATCCAACGGGAGTCATAACAACGAAATAATGTTGATCACCCCTAAGCGATTGTTCTACTTTGTCCAGCCAGGACCCAGTTCTCTCCAATACTGTGAACGCTCTCGCCTGTGACCAGCCTTATACGGACTCGACCAATTATTTTAACGTAGGCATTTCCGAGTGAGGCTGGTCTCCTCCCCGACGGTCACCCTCGCCAGGGACAACCGCAATTTTCACACCACTTCACTAACGCAACCGCATCCCCCTGCCCGTCTCCGACCAACGGCCCGCTGTTCTCATCGGCGCTGCACGTAAACATAATCAGCATCGTAGCACGCCGTATTCTTCCTAAATACCGCATCACATTTTCACAGCCCATCACCCGACACTTCCATTCCGGCCACTACAAATATTTCCAACATACTCCTTGGCAACACTATTCACACCGCTACACTCCTATCACTAGTATCCATCACAACCAATACACCTGGCACGTTATTCTCCTGAGACCATATTATATGTCTCATCTACTCTCTGTCACCTCTACTTTCCTGTCAACCTCTATTCTCCTGAACACATATCCCTGTCAGGCTCCTGTCTGTCATTTCAATAAACCATGTCTCCGCTTACATACTTCGGCAACCGCTACACCAGTACCTCCTAACATCTCTACCCTGGTACCCTCACTTCTCTCGTTCACCTTAAAATAACTATCGCTATTTAAATTTCGCTACTTTGCCGCCACACTATCTCATCCACATACTCTTTAGATCAGTCAGCGCTAACTCCTACCACGTTACCCCCCATCAAACTACACACTTCCATTATCCCAAGGCACCACACTGCCCGCAGCCTACAGCACGTCGCTACTCCGGCCGCTGGGACTGTGCGTCAAGCCCTTGTGTGCCCGCTCTGACGACGCCGTAGCGCGCCCCGCGCCAACCCCCTTTCCCCCTCCCCCAGCGGAAGGCGACGCCGAGGTGGGCGCGCCTCCTGCTCTGTTCTTGTGGGCGGCTAAATGGATTATTTGCGAAGCGCGGGCGTGTGCGGCAGTTCACTCACTATTAGCTTCGCTTAACTACGCCCCTGGCACGCACCCCGTCACGGCCCGGCGCGGCGCGGCGGCCCGGCGGAGGGGGGGGGCTGAGCCCCGTTTGCACTCGCAGGTCGCGTTCGTTTGCGCTGCGCTCGGCCGTTGCTCTCTTGCCGCTCCGGCCGCAGTTTTTTCTTCTTCTTTTACACAGAAGCAAAAGTATGGTCGTGATCGTAGGAGCTGCGCGTCGTAATGGAGGTTTTAGTTCTTTCCTAGGAAAGTGGTTCCGTTGCTAGAACGTGACATGATTGAGCGAGTTAAGTAGTTTGGTTGTTTTTCGAGCGCGTCACTTTGGCGTAGGTGATTAGTCTGCGTAAATATAGTGTATTTGTTAGGTAGAAGAGGCGGTATTCGGTCGCGTGCTGGAAAGAATGATTCCACTTGAACCTAATACGTTTGGCATGTAGGCATTAATACCCTCTTCAGTGACCTCATTTCCGAATGGGGTCACCACAAGACTAAGAGAATGAGGAATAAATGATCAACGTGCGGTAGCGTGGGTCCATTTTTTAAGGGTATTGCTCTGTCATTTTCTCAGTATTGATCGACAAAATCACTGAAAACTACCAATCACAATCACCAGCCGCTCAAGTTCTCCCGAGCAAAGTTTGGCCCAAGCTTGCTGGCTTTGGTAGTGGAAGTGTGTTTTTGTTGTTTCTGTTTGCGTGGAGCTATTTGTGAAGAGTTGCGCGCCCATGAATCATTGTTGGGTCTAGAATAACGTTGAAGCTATGAATGGATCGTTTTTTCTTTCTTCGGCGAATAAAAAGGATGTGAAACATTCAAAATGGCGGGCATAATGCCTGTCAGATCGAATTGCTGCTAATAATGCGATAGGGAACATAGTTTAACCGCAGCAAGTCCTCTGTCATGTGTTGATGGTTTCCGTAAACATCTCCAACAAGTGGAGGGCCATCATAATCTTTTGGTCCCTAGATAATGCTGGTAAAGTGTTAAAGTGTTTAAAACACTGTACAGAAGTTCTTAGACTGGGTAAACTCCGCAGCGGGCTAGCTCTGCGTGCGATGAGGGAGACCCAACGCCCCTGACGGCTGTTGGTATTGATAGAATGAGAGTGTGGATGGTGGAATTGATAGAAGGAGAGTGTGGGTTTGTTTCGGGTTGACCTTGAAGCACGAAAATGGTCTTCTCGGGGTTGGTAAATATGTGTAATCAAATGCACGTTTCCGAATTTCAAGATGTTGTGGGTTAGTAATTTGCGTAGTGTACGTATGTAGTTAGGATAATTTAGTGGATAGATGGTTTTGTTAATGGGCGATTGAGCCAGAGAGAACGGCTGATGTCGAGACGAGTCGAAGCATAGAGGTAGTCGTGAAAAGGTGGATTGATGATTATTTCCTCTTTCCGGGCGCGTCAACTGCTATGGTCATTATCTCGTAAGTGTTGTTCATGTTTTTATATGGAAGGGGACAGTGTTTCTTTCCTCCGTTGGATGGATCACCGCCTACACGCACGATTGCAGGGGTTTCCCCATCCAAGTACTCCCACCAGCGGGGCGCCGTCTCAGCCTAGACAAGTTCCTGGACTAATCTCCTAAAGCATGTGCCCCAGTGTGGGCATGTGGGTGCACGTGTTGCAAGTAATGGTGAAAATATGACATGGAAGAGGAAGGAAAGAACGCGCGAGACCGTGGCGGGTTTGTTCGTGTAATGATCAAGGCATCGTCGGAGAAACCGGAAAAACTGCCATCAGGGCAAACGGTCGCTAGAATTCTCGTCCAAACGGGGGTTTATATCGACCAAGGTCCGAAAATCCTACTACAAGTCGGGACTGAACTTAAGAAACTCTGGACAGAGTAACTGGCGGTGACATCACTATGCCCGAGCCTCCACAGCCGTTTCAAGACGGGGAAGAGGCGAGGCGGGAACGAGAGACTGAATGACGGACGTTAATTGGAAGGGGCGAGTGGGGCGCAAGCGAGTTGGTGGTGGGTGGAACGAGTTTTTATCGGCGTGTGGGTGGGCACGCAACGGCTGGCAGAGTGGGGGGGGTGCGGTGAAGGTGTGGGGCGGCTGTGCGTGCGCGCCCCAATTGTGTGGCGACAGTGGCCTGCGCCGCGCCGCGCCAACGCAGCGCAGGCGCCGGTGCAGGAACCGCCCCCGCGGCCGCGATTACTAATTCAATTCATTTGAGAGTCGCTCGCGTAGCTGCTGCGCGCCACCGGGTGGCGCCCCCACTCCCCACTCCGACTCAGAGGAAGGGTAGAAAATGCGGGTGGAAAATCGAGAGTTGGATATTGCCATCTTTGAAACAGAAGCATAAACCTAAATTATTTGTATAGTATAACCGAAGTTTCGCAAATTATTTAATCACTTATATTAAATATCTTCCTCTACAAATATTTGAATAATGAGATTTGTTTCGTTTTGAAAATAAAAAAATATTATTTTAGAAATGACTTGTGTTAAAAAAAGAAAATTACAGTATATTATACCAGCGCAGAAGCCATGGTAGACGTAAAAGTGAATAATAGTAAATTTGTCCCCCTTGGCAGTGTAATTTAGACATTTCATTTTTTAAATAAATTATAATTTAAAAGTATTCCTATTCAATTGTGTTGTAAGGCGTCACTGTCGAAATGATTTGTAGCGCTTCACTATCATTTATTGTAAATTCGTACCATTAGCGTTTTTGACCTTTCCAATATGGCAAAATGTTTTGTTGAAAAATAATTGTAAAAAAAATATAATATTAAGAGTTTTAATATAGGCTGGCGGTTCTTAAACGTACAAGCACAATAATCAAAATATTAATGGATCTGTAGTTTCATAGCTAATCGTTTAGGACGGTACGTTGTATCAGTGATCCGTACATATTGTTTGGAATACGGGCTTCGTTTGTCTGATGTACGATAAAAACCCATTATGTAACTTAATCGTTTTGTCCGATTCATATTCTTGGACTGTGGTTGTTGTTCTGTCGATATCGACCGTTTGAGGCTTTGTCGTCATACCTATGTACACAGATCTGCTATTGTTTTTTAGGCAACATTCACTGCGGCTTTTTTTTATTTTTCTATAAATAGAAGGCATTAAAAATGTAAAATTTTTAGTTCATAAATGAAATGCTCTAAATGTAGAGTAATAAATTGCTTAAACTATGCGTAAAATGACAAAATTACTTATAGGTCTATCTTAATCATATCTTATATGAACACAAATACCTTATAATTATTCTCATAATAGAACTTTCTGGAAAATACTTTCACCTCTTTCTGAACTTGGAAGTCATCGCGATCTTGTAGCATTCATTGTCCTAAAAAATTAACATTTTGTCACAATGTAACACTATCCCCTTCCCGTTAGAAAATTGCAATTTGTTAACTATTATGGGAATTGTTTTAGTAGTAACGGTGTAACCTTCAAATTAAAATGTACCCAGTTGGTGTCTATCTTAACTAATATTTGTAAGAAAGGAAATAATATTTAAGCTCGCGCATTACAAAACATTGCAAGAAGCATTCGGATAATTCTTAATCGCCTAATAGCTGAATGTTACCTTCAGAGTCCTGCATTGAGGCTGCCTACAGTGACGATGACCGAGAAATTGTAAAAGTTTGAGTCCTGACGTGGCAACATTTTGGATACAACTGGATGATATATCAAATTCGCCGCTTCCTGAAGGAGAAGTCTATGCGGCGGCTGCGGTTCAAGTAGTTTTTTTCGAGATTTCTTCGATAATTTCAAGAAAATGCGGAGAATGTTCCCTACAATGTGCCAGCAGACAGCGCATGTTTCCTTTCTCTTCCTGTCTCATTTCACCGTCCCCTTACCCTGTTCACACAAGCACAACACTACCACAATACGCCGAGAGACCGAGTTAGGGAGCTTAGGGCTTGTCCCGGTTATGGCGGTTCTGTCGTGGCGGAAAAGGATAAGCAGCTAGGAAACGTCCTAGATCGGCGATGCATCTCGCCATTCAGCGAGGCCGAAAACCCAAACTCCTGGGAAAACATTCTTTACAGCTAAACTGGACTGAATGCTCCATAGCAGTTGCCGTGCCCTGAAATATCAATTATCAATACTTCAAAACCGAGCTTATCTGCGTTTTGACCCCTTGAAATGGACATACGCGAAAGAACACGCCTCAACATATTCAAAATCGTGATGGATTGACGACTGTAGATTGAGAGTAGGTCGGCGCTGCTCTCGAATAAACAGGGCGACGCTGGCGGGACCGACAGAAAGATCAAAAGGGCGATATTTTGTGTTGGGCGGGGTAACGATAAAACATGAGAAATTCAATATGAAATCGGAACAAATTGGGAAAGAGTGGGAAACTAGGGATTACTATCATTACGTAATACAACGAAATGCGTAGGCTTAATGCAGGAATCATCTCTGATATATAATCATCTGTCCATCATTCATGAAACTGTGGAATGAATATCAATCTTCCTACCTAGTACGTTCTGTGACGTGAATACGGTGAACATACTCCGGCATTTCAATGCCGTTATTGAGGGAGTTTTTGAAAGTAAGAAAAACGATCTCATGGCATTCGTGGCCCCGCCTACTCCAGACATGCTACTCATGATTCACCGGGGAATTAAAACGTATAACACAGACGTATACAAAAATCAATGCCAGGACAGACAATTCTGAGAACGCGATCGAGAAAGCCGCCACTAACTTGCTGGTTTCAACAAATCTAGAAATTTTTTTTCTGGAGACCGGGTTAATCAAATGCGCGAGCTGGCTTATCGACATTTACTTTCGTTATTATAGGATGCGGCTGTTTATTTCGCGTTATTCTAATATTATACTACAGCAAATTCATTAAATTTCTTGGCTTATGTAGTATTATAGAGACAAGTTTTGAAATGTTGCATTAAAATGATCGTGAAGTCACTAATATCTCACCGTGTGTCTGGCCGCAGTGCTGGCGATTACTAAGAAAACCGTTAAAATTTTTCTTTTTGTTTGGATAGATAAGAGGCAGCGAAAAGTAATGGTCATTAATATTTAATCTTTATTAATAGTTTTTGAAATTTTGAAGTTATTTATTATAAAGTTGTGAAAAATATCCTGATTATAAGACATTAGAAAGATATTGAAATGAACCTGTATATCTGTTGTATTGTAATTCATCGGTCGAAGAGAGTTTACTAATATAATACAAAATCCTCCACTCTTAAAACGAGCATTCAATTCTGGGCTATGGACGGGAAAAAACAGGCGTACAGATAGAATCAGAAAACCAAATGTTATCAATGTATTCTAATCTCATCCACTATACATAGAGTTGCAAAAGTGATATTGTAAAACTAGCAAAGAATTGATAGTGGTGGAATATTCTTGCTTGCGGATGTTTAAAGAATAAATTCAAAATTGATATGAAAAACGATAGTGAACTTCTTGTTAAAATACTGTCGACCAAAAGTAAGTTTTCCACAAACTACTATAATAAATGTCAACTATTAAAATAATGTTTTTTCTATTCTACACATATCATTTAATCATTACAGCTATTACCAGTTTTGAAAAGTATTTATTTTTGATTGGATATTCTGTTTTTGTAGCTTTTTCTGTTGTTAAGAATTTAAGTTAAAATAAAGCGATTAAAGGAGACATATTGACAAGAAAGAACTTACGTTATAATATTGAATAAAGTGTATCTAACGTTTAACTACGTATAGAAACGCTGAAAAGTCGAGCTAAATCTTTAGTCCCTGTTTATAAACAAACAATTTCAGCTTTCAATCAATTTGAGCCATTACCTGACGGTCTGTCCTAAGCAATAACCGTTTAAGGTAATCGTTGATATGAATCACATTTCCCCAAAAGGGAAGGTGGTTTGTTTACGTTCTTCTAAGGCGCCGAAGACGGCGGAAACCTTGCCTGAATTCGAGTGGAAAGCCCTCCAAATTCAATACATTTATCACATCAGAACAGCAGCTGGCGACGTGGCATTTCCAACACATTTCTCACTTGCGGGAAGGCGATTGTACACAGGGGGCACGAACGGGAGACCAATCGCCCCTGCGTTCAACCGTCAGCCCCGTCAATCAACCATCTAGGCCACCGTCACTCCGTCACATTCACCATTTCTACCTTCCGCCACCCTTAACTACTCATTTGTCGATTCATTGTCACCATCTGGCTACCGACGAACGACCCGTCGCATGAGGCGACAGCCTCACCTGTCGCCAAAGCCTCGACCTTCAAACCATCGCCGACTCCGCATCTACGCTCGCTGCCCGCCACTTCTTCGCCCGCTGCCATTGACATTGTGTTTACAGCACCACATCACTACATTATCCATACCATCACATCAACTACAGCCATCACTATGCATTCACCACCACACCTCACAATCACACCGTCCATCACTAACTACTAGAATTAACCATCAATACCATCACCGACCACCACCCCACACTCACTACCTCCATCACCACTACTAGAAAATTAACCATCATCACCATCACCACCACCCCACCACACATCACTACCTCCATCACCACTACTAGAATTACCAATCATCACCCATCACACCACCCCATCGTCAGAGGTGGCTCAGAGCATCAACTGTTGTTACAGCAGTCCTTTCTGAAGCAGGAGGTTCTAGTTCGAGTGACGATGGTGGCAAGGATTTTCGACACTAACTTGTCCTTACTCCACACACTTAACACGCGCCACGCTCACCATGGTGGGAGACCCGATATGGAGCTTAGAGCTGTCCTGACTAAGCGGCGGTACCCCTTCCCGCTGATGGCGATACCCTGGTTGGGGCAAACCCCGCTAGCCCGACGGTAGTTCGACGCCGGAATCTCGCCATCCACTGGGGAAAACCACCGCCACCCCTGCCGAGCCAAAAACCATGCCCTACCATTACCGGGTCAAATAAGCCTAGTATTCCCGCACATCCATCAATTACCTCTACCATTTCCACCCATCACTACCCGCAACAAACATTATGATGACCATTCTGTCACCACTACCATACACCCTCAGCAACGACACGCACATTACCAGCAACTGCGAACGCCAACTCCTTCGTCGCTCCCACCGCCACCACCCGAGCCTGCGCCCCGCAGCAAACACTCCAGCCCAAGGGAATCAGGCAGATAATGCGGCCGCCGGGGAGGGGGCGAGGCACGGGAAACGGGCCGCTCAAGCAGCAGGCGGCGAGGGATAGATGGCGGGCGGAAAGTGGGTTCACCTTCGAGAACGCCTCGCTTCAACCTGCGCCGCGAAGCGCTGTTCTCGGCTAGCTCTCCACCGCTGCACTTGGCGATAGTTCTTTTTCGATGGGTGGGAGGGGGGAGGAACTATGTGAATACGGTAATTGAAAGCTCTGTGAAGTTTATGACAAACAAACTGAAAGTGAAGAAGTGAGTTTTTAGTTGTTTCTAAAAGAGAGAGTAATATATTGCAGGGGGACGACAAAGGGGCGTGAAAAATAAAACAAATTCTTTTTTACTCATGTTTTAAATTTTCGTTCGTGTTTTATACATCTTCAATATATATATATATAATCATATATATTATATATATATATTATA
>BOPP01000021.1:3731722-3743820 GCA_017312745.1 Gryllus bimaculatus
TATATATATATATATATATATATATATATTCGTTGACAACATGATTTCACTGAATTTTTGTGTAAACGTTTCCTATCAAATAATAAAAATCCCATACACTTTCGCAATAAAAATTTGTAGGAAGGAAGAAGGCAGGAAGGAGAGTGGAGTCGGTTTCCATTGCCCAGAAGGGAAAGCGCTGGATAAGGCCCCTTTCTCCGATAGCTTCAGCTCTGCTCTCTGGTGCTGAGCGGAGGAAGCTAAGAAGAGAAAGAAGGGAAGCGTTGGATCGGGCGGACGGGGAACAGTCTTCCTCTCGACAAGATCGCCGGCCGGTCTAGACCGCCTTGCCGCCTCGCTTCCTCTGCGGTCGACTCTCGATAAGTCAGCTGCGCCTCTGTCCCCGCAGCCCGCCCCCGCTCCGCCCCCGCTCCGGCTGCCTGCCCATTGTTCTTCCCCGTGATTCATTAGCGATCCGGTGGCCGACTAAATTGGTTTCATTAAAAGTCCATTGTAGTTAATTAGAAGGTGTTCATTTTACGTGTCGATTTTGTAGATTCCGCGCCATGCGGGTTGCATACGGTTGGGAGACAAAAGAGGTCGTTCTCTTCCTTCTCTCTTTCTCTTTCCTTTTCTTCGCCTTCCGTAATTAAAAGAATTAGAGGGAGACTCCGTAACGAGGGTCTTCGCAGGTAGTAAATAATAATTCTTTCCTTCGTAATTTAGGGTGATAAACTTAGAATATTGCTTGTTAATGGAATTTTCCAGAAAGCGACGAAGAGATTAAATTTCGAAGCTCAAATTTGGAAACAATATCGCAATTAGCCAGAACCAGGGCGTAATCTATGTAATTGAGATCTGGATCACAATGCGGATGCTAATTGGGCACATCGGTGTTTAACGAGGATTCCCTTCTGTACCGAGTCGAATTAATGCCACTACGCCTCTCAGACTTCGGTTTCCTATCGTAGAACTACTGTATTTCTTGATTCCAGATCTCAGATTGCATGAGCTCAAATGTGAATAATTAAACGCTAGATATGTACCGAGCTAAGTACGCCCACTGAGAAATATTGTGGACATACTTTTTAATGGACGTGCAATACACAAAACTTTGTATACCTGAGAAAAATCTTTTAATTAAAAGAGTGTAGAAGGCTGTACATTTATTACGATTTTTAGGTGTTCTTTTTGGTTTATTGAAACAAAATTTTTAAAAAAATATTTTCGATACAAATAATTCTGACACAATCACGAAATAATATTCAAAGTCCAATATTTAATCAAATTGCTTACCATATTTTCCCACCATATTTCCTTGTTGAAGGTGGCCAAAATAAATCCGTTAAGTCTTTTGAGTAGTGAGGGTGGTATTTGGAAATCAGTACTCATATGACTCAAATAAGTTCAAGTAATTGTATAAATATTTTGTTTAGATCTTTAGTGATATTTAATATTGTAGTTATTATCTACCAAACAGTAAAGGTTACCTGACCGTTGTCTTAACCACCTCACATAGCTCACATCCGGCATTACTGCAGACTCAGTAGCGTCTTTAAACGGACGGATCTTCTAGTGTTGGAGTTCCGACGGATACGTCGAATTCGTTCGTTGCCTGGAGGACAATTCTACCGGTACGCTGCTCTGATCGGTAGTTTTCTAGGATTAACACTAGCCGAATACCAAAGCCGAGCAATACCGTGACAAATGCGATACGTACCGAGCGCGATCTTTACTTCCTCTTCCTTGTGTTTTTCCATCCCCGTTACGCAATACATACATTCACTAGGATACCGCATACTCGCATGACGGCAGTTTGGAGCTTTTCCGGACTCCGGCGATGCTTTGCTGGGGAGAGATATCTGGAGGATGAAGTACTCAACAATGCGAGTGTAGACCAGCGCAGAATCTCACTGTGCAGCAGGGGAGAAACACTCATTACTCTAATGGGTCTAATGATCACGGCATTTGACGTTCCTGGACGCATCAATCAATCAACCTAATATCTCGTCTACGGTATAATGAAAAATATTGGCAGAGACATTCAATAAATATTTAATGTAAGAGGGATCACAATTCATTTTCCTAATAAATCAATACTTGACTTACGTCGAAAAAAGGTAATTTCTTTTCTTTTGAAAGTGTCATTAGATGCATATAAGTTCATGCATAAAAGTAAATAGTGGTGGTTATGAGTTTGGCTTCTCCCTCCATCCCTTGTTACAATTTATTTATCATAACTATTTGTCTCTTACCTTTATTCATTCTTCGGGGTGACCCTAACGTTTCATGAGGCAGGAGTTAAAAGTAAACCACCACTTTATGGCCTGTTATTGGAAAGGTATTTCAAGAAAAGTCTCTTGCATACGCTGAAAATATATGAAAAACTAGAGTGACGTATTTTTTAGCCATTTATTGAGCTATTAATTTTACATGAAATCCTCGTACATAATCCTAATATTATTATTACATATCATCTACAGAACTTTAAGCATCGTTTCCTTCTTTGTACACACTTATTTATATCACCTATCGCTACTATCCATTCTGCTTCAATAACTTCATCACACGGTGTCTTCATTGCTAGTTTCAATGCAGTGAGAGTTTTTATCGAAAAGCTACATATTAAGGTTTCTTTAACATACATTTATTCTGATATTAACAATTTATGGAATTCATAATGCATTGTTTAAATCATGAAAAATTGACCTTAAACAAAGGTCTGTTTCTAATGAACACATTTCATTTTAAAAAATATTTTCATAATTGTTGATGTAGGAAACGCCGAAAAAAGTTTTCAATTTTTCAAATTTTTGAAAACTCGGGAATTTCAACGAAAATGGTGCTATTTGAGGTCAAAATTCAATAAAATAATTTGGTGAAATTTGTTTTGAAAATAATGAAAAATGTACCAGGTGCTTTACGTAAAGTACTCCCAAAATTTAAAAAAAAAGTTTCAAGTTCCAGGAACCGTGACATTAGCTAGATCGATTGTGAGAATGTTAGTTGTGGTGAAAATCTACTGACGGACGGGCGGATGGATGAACGTTTTTCAGTCAAGCAACTTTTCGGTATCAAAGACCCACAAAACATAGATTGTGATTCTACAACGTCCTGAAGGGAGTAATTTTCAATACATATAGGACCAGGGATATCTTTTTCATTAGCAGGGCCAGGCATTACGTTTTTCTGATGCCAATTTGCAGATTTTCTCCACAGCAGTACAATACTTTCTCTATACTGCGTAAGAAGCAGTGAGAAAGTAAAAATAGAAACGATAAAAAATTGAAGGGAGAATGACTTGAAGATATTTTAAATATGATTCTATAATTGAGCGACTTTTTCAAACAGCTCTTATTTTCGCTGAATGGTGATTCTTATTTATTTTTTCTTCTATTTTGATTTAGGTTGCTTTTTAACTTCTGAGTCATAACTTCTTGACCACCTTCATCGTTTTTCTTTGGGGAAACTGTAGGGGGAAAATGACACGCAAGGACAAAATAAAGACATACACAAACATACCCATGCCACAGGCGGGACTAGAACTCGCGATCCTTCCGTCCAAGCTGCCCACTGCACTACTGCCTTAGCGATCTTGGTTTTAATGATAGAAAAGTAATAATAGAATTATAAATATACAATAACTTTGTTGTTGCACACTTTGCTCAGAGTTGCTTTGAGTTCTTTTTGCTCAGATCATACTAGCACGTCCTTCTTGCGGTCTGTCATATCTGTAACTAATAAACATTTTATTCGATTGCATGGCAATAAGTATTAATTTTTAGAGAACATATTTACTCGTGAACATATTTACTCGTCTCTATTTTTCTGAAATATCAGTCCAAAAGTAAAAATTAAATTTCAACTAATAGTTAAATTATGACGTTATTTTTCCAAAAGCAACGAACTGTCTTACTCTTTATGAGATGCAGTGATTGAATAATGAACACAATCGATATTGCTTAGTGCAGTATTCTATTCCCAATGTCAATGAAATTTATAGAAAAGAGGAGTATATTGCTTTTTATTACGTAATTGCATCAGTATTCCCTGTTGCTACAACGAATGCTGCAATTAGATAATCATGTAAAGGGTGTCGTGGGCATAACTAAGCTACCAGACTCGTGCGCCGCGAGGCGAGCAGTGAAGGGCGCGCGGGAGCGGGGTCGTCTGCGAGTGTAGATCATAGAGCAACTATGCCATTAGTCGCGCCGTCTAGGCATCCCGGCGCATAATTGCGAGCGGCATTCCGAGCTACCCCCAGGGGTAAGCCCCCTCCCCTCCCCCTTGCACTCCCCTCCCCTCCCCGCCCTTCAGACTCCACCACCCTCGCCTGCGAGCGTCTACACCCAGCCTTCCCCTACTTCTTCCACCTAGCCATATTCCCTTCACTTTTGGCCTCCTCAGTCCCACTTTTGGCCCTCTGCTCTTCTTGCTCGTTTTGTCCTCCCCTCCCACGCCAGTGACCTCGTTTCTTTCTCCCTCGCGCTATCTCTTCCTCTCGCTTTTTCTTCCGACCTCACTACCTTTCCTCTCATGAATATATCTTAATCACTACTTCGCCTCCTCTTGCATTCCCTTTCGTCATCCTTACATTTTTCTATTCCTTCTCGCTTCCTTTGTTCTCCCCTTTCACACCACCATTCAAATCACTATCAATCGTACTTCAGTGTCGTTGCGCCTGTCGCTTTCTCTCACCCCGCGACATCACCACTCTCTCTCTCTTACTACCCTTATCCCCTTTCCTCTATCTTTCACTTTCTTTATCCTTAATTTCCTCCTCCCGCCCTTCTCTCTTTGTAGAATACAAACGGTGCGGATTCGGCCTTTCGCTCCCCGTTACTTTTCCGTCACGTTTTTTTCTTTGTCGTTTTCCCTCACGTCCTCTCTTATCACCCCATTCACCCTCGTTCTCTCTTAGTATGTCCGTTCCTCCTTACTCTTAAACTCACGTATTCTCTCAAGCGTATCAGGGATGCTTGGATTCTCGGAGCTGCTAGGTATGAAAAGAGCCAAAGCAGCCAATCAGACACAAAGTTACATGTAAAATGTTCTATCTCATAACTAGGACGTATTTTCCTTCCATTACAAGAGATGGAAATATATTTTTTTAAATAGTGATGCTTTTATTGCCGATGACCGTATAATTCTCAGGCAACCGTCCACAAACACTATGAAAGAATAAAAGAAAACATCAATGTTCGTTATTAAATTAAATTGAAGTTCTATTATAAACAGTGGAATTTTATGGTAAATTGATTTATTTTGTCTGCTGTTTTTATTTTATTGCTTGCCTCTCTCTGGCATGACTGATTTGTTTTTTCCTTTATTCTTATTGCAGAATGTTATTTTATCTTCTCTATAAATACCGACCTATTTAATCTATTTGCAAGTTCATATAGTACATGTCCTTGTGTAACACAAAAATGCAGCAAAAGTTAACATTATGTTTCAGTTTTTGAGTGCTTATTTCAGGCTCAATACCCGTGTCATCTCATTTTCCCACTGGTGTGGATTATAAGTGTTGTTTTGGTATTAGTTATAAGTGTATCGCAGAATTCTCTTGTTAGACACTGCAGTGGCCGAGTTGATTGATATTCTGACATTAAATAGCGGGAATTCAGAAAAGAGGTAATCGATGAAACTGTTATTTTAGTTTCACTGTAGATTCATGAATAAAAAGTGATGGCTACAACAGCTTAACAGATCCACTAACAGCGAAGTCATATAACACTACCCAAACAAAAGAAATGTAAGATAAGAAATTGTATGGGGCACAACAATTTTATAAATGATTACTTTTCTTGAATAACATTCTTGTCTCCATGAAACTTTATTCATTGAGAAGAATGTGCGAGAACCAAATTTAGAGATCGGTATTTTGTGTTCACTAAAGTCGATACACTATTTACGGTAGGAAAAGTCCCTTTTGGACATATAAATGTGTGTCTATAACTGCCCACATTTAATATTATTTTATTTTTGAATATTTTAGAATATCATTCGATGAGTAGAATAGAAAATATCAGACTGTAAGGAGTTCTAAAGTATTGAATATATTTTGTCGCTAATTGAATCGAGATTTTATTCCCTTGAACTCTTGTCAATTATTTTTCCATTCAAACTTTCTCCGCCTACAACATCGCTTTTTATATTATTTCAAAGCATTCGCTTTCGTGAATACAGATAGACTGCTAGATACCGAAAAAAATGCGTGTTATGTCCACTTGAATAACTACATTCTGCTCTGTTTGGAATGCATCGTACTCGCTTTTTACTTCATTCCGCGCCGCGCAAAGCAAAAGAGTGCTTTCGCCTGCGCTTTGAGGGCCTGCAGCGAGTGTCACGTCCCGGCCAGCAGATGCCGCGACGGCTGCGAAACAAAAGAAGAGCCGTGCGCGCGGGGCCGGCCATGCGGGCTGCTCGCCGCTCCCTTTTGCCGCGCTCTCTCCTGCATGTTAAACCTCCCAACCTCGCGCTTTAGAGCAGCGCGTGCTCCTTCGCTCTCTACTCTCATTGGCCTGGCCCATCTCCCGCCGTTGAGGTTGTCTGCGTGTTAGTGGCGTCTCTGGAAGAAGGGTCGGCCTGTGGAATAGTGGGAATGCTTGAGGACTCTTTCCCGTTTTGTCACTGGCCTCGATCTTACTTCTTTTTGAGGTGACTTTTAATCTTACTGCTTTGAGTTTCGTTTGAAAGGATACAAACGCGAGGAAATCCAACACTTGCGGTTTCAATATATGAATACACTGCAATTGTAGACACTTACATAATTTAATGGTCAATTATATTGCCCTGTCGTAGTCCAAAATGGAAAATTCAAAAGGGAGATTTGTACATTCATTGTATTTATACATTCACTATGTTAAAACACATAACATTGGTTGAATCTAACTTATGTTGTCGAAATTCTTTAATTGTTAGTTAGAAAGTAAGACAAACATATGCGTAATAATTAATATTTGTGTGAATAGGCGATCGAGCTGAGATATATCGGTCAATGAAAACTATAAATTTCTCCTCATTTATCAGGAGGTAGAAATTTCTAACGTGAGTGTATGTTACTTGTAGTTCTTTACACAAATCCTGCAGGTTTTCCATAAAATTTGAATCGTTGCTTTAAATATCACTCAATGACAGGTAATAGCCAAAGATGGTAGTAGAAATTAGTAAAGAATTAAATACCTGAAATTGAACAAAATTGCATTTTACCAATGTTCCTTTGAAGTCTTCGTTTTATTCATTGTTTTAAAGTATAATAAATAGTCGTAGTAGACAAAGAAGTGAGTCTGAATGAGTATGAAAAAAGCACTTTGTAAAGAAATCAAAAATTGTTATGAAGAATGCATTGGATTTGTTGTTATAATAAACTTGTGTTAAATTATTTATGCTACGTGTGAATTTTTGCGTTTTATACATGCACGTGAGCACGTCCATGGTCTTACACGCAAACTCGGCGTTGGTCATGTAGTTAAAGAATTAACGTTGTCGTTAGAGTTAACGTTGTCGTTAACATGTTAAAAGAATTAATTATAAATAACAATAATTTTGAGATAGTTTATATGATATCGTGTCGCATTTAGATTGTAGCAACATTAATAACAATTTATATTATCCGCGAAATATACACACGATATTTGATCCTGTTAAATGAAACCGCTTAAAAAAAGAAAGTGTCTAGTTTTCATCTTGTTCATTAAAATATGTGTAAATGCAAATTGAAATTAGATGATCTATGGATCTTGGAATAAAATTGCTCTCTCTTCCATTCGAAAGACGAAATACATTCTACAGCTAAACTTGTTGCCTCCATGGATTTCAGTACGATAGTGTCTGTTTTATTTCGCTGCATCAGCACCAGCCCCAAAACTCGCATGCTCTCAACTCAGCTGTGCGGCCGCTCTCCCAGGCGACCTCCTCGTTTCCCACCCCTTCCCTTCCCTCTTTCCCTCCTCCCACTCCCCTTCAACTCACCACCCGCCCGTCCGTCCGTTCATTCCTTTCTCCTCTCCTCCAACCGCAGTCTCTTCTCATCATTCACAACCCATCCCGTCCCCTCTTCCTCACCTCTCCCTCTTTTATTCTCCCTCTCTTATCACTCTCCTATTCTACTCTATTTCTTGTTCATCTTTTCTTTACCTCTCTTTCTCCCCGTTGCCTCACCCTTTACCAATGCTCCATTAACAACTCATACTTCCTCTTTCCTGCCCTCTGTCATCTCACGCTCGGCTTTCTTCCCCACTGACACCTTGTCCTCCTCTCTGCCCTTCTGTCCTCTCTCGTTCCGTCTACCCTCCCCTCGGCTCTCACCCCTTCACTCTCCTCTCACCCCTTCTCCCTGCCCTTTCCCTGTGCCATCACCTGTTTCCTCTCCCCAGTTCATTCCCATCTGAATTGTTCCTTTCCCCTTCCCCATTCCTGTACCCTCTCCCATTCCCTCTGCTCTCTCCCCTTCTCTTTGTCATCATCCCTTTCCTCTTCTCTCTCCACTTCCATCTGTCCTCTCTCCTTCCCTCTCTCCTGCATCCTTCCTTCTCCCCTGTCCCCTTCCCCTACCCTCTCCCATTTCGTCTGCGTCCTCATTCCCTCAGCTCTCTCCTCTTCCCTCCGCGCTCTCCCCTTCGTACGTCGCTTATCACCTCCGTCGTCCTCTCTACGCTCCGCTTTGCCCCTCTCTCCACCTACCCCCTCCTCCCCCCTCCACGAGCGCTCACTCCCCCTCCGGTGCACTTTTCCTCTTTCCGCCGCGCGTCTCCCGCGAGCCTCTACCACCGCTCGCGCTTCCGCGCGATAATTATTTTTAACTTCTCAGCTGAATTTTTTACCGCCCCACTGCGACGGTGACGGCCGCGGCGGGGCTACGGGGTGAAGCGAAACGACGCGTCCAGGGAGAACAGGGAGGGGAGAGGGTGGGGGAGGACGGGATGAAATGATGATGGTCCGAAGGAAGGAGTGTTTCGTTGAAGAATTTAAGGGGAATGAATGAATAAATTTGTAGGAAAAACGGGACAGAAAACTATACGAAATGAAATACAGAGGTAAGCAGAGTATGGACGGCAAGATGAAGATGAGAGAAATGTTTTGTAAAAGAGTGCTAACTGCAAAAATGTACTACAGCAATGTGGTAGGTTTTTTGGTATTATGATGAAGAATTATTTAATGTGTACCTGACATTTCGTAAATAGTATGAAAGGTGGCAAAATATATTTAAAAATGTTAATATATTCTTCGAGTTACATTCTGTTCTTCAAATAATTATTTGCATCAAATTGCTCTCAATAATCGGCACTACCATAGCAAGATAACCACAATTTAAAATTAAATAATGCAAATATTATATTAAGATGAGAATAAGGATCATGATATCATATGTATCATGATCCTTTATATTTGATATTCATTAATAAAAACTGAATTTTTGTTGCCACATAACAGGAACAGTAAAAACTTTTTGGAGTATATTCACTCTATTTTATACTATTTCTTAAGGTTTAATAACTTGACAATGCAGTTTTGATCTATTTTTTTATTTTTATCAAATGATTTTATAATATAAACATTCTGCGAAAAGAATGAATCGTACTACAATTTTCGGAGTAATTAAGAAGTTTATGAGGGATGGAAATTAATTTGGTTGTAAAATTAAATTTTACTGAAATATTCAGTAGTTGTGGAAATTACAAGTCGTAATTACCTTAATGCTTGCCTTTAAAGAAATATTCTACAATAATCTGCTAAATACCTCGATGTAGGCTGCGAATATGATACACATTTTTACTTTTCTGTTTGTTCGTCACATTTGTTCAAAGACAATTATCGACCAGTTACTATTATTAGTGCAAAACTACAAAAGTCCCTAAACAAATATATTCATTAGTCTACTTAGCAATAAATAACATATTTGAAACTAGACAGTATGGTAACACATTTCACAGAAAAACAATTTGTAAGAAGAAAATAAGTAGGTTGTAGATTTCAACATGTTTAATTATTTTGACTTATTTTGTCCTATTTTCCGCCAAAAGATATCACTTTCGAATATTAATAACATTTATTTTTTAATAATTTTTTTCATATATTTCCCTTTGTAAGAAAGGCAATGGTCTCTGTTGGTGATTATCGGTAGTGCAATAGAGCTTCTCTAATCCGAAACCTGCAAATCCGAAAATTTCGGATAATCTGAACACAATTCGGATTGCAGGAAAAATAAATCAATAAATAAAAGATTATTTGTAGTGAAGAGAAAGGATTTTATAATTACTGTAGAACTAAACGACTAATTATTGAAACACAAGTTGCCGAAATCAAACGTTTATTGCACTGGTAAATACTGTGTATCTTACATGTAATAGTAGCAGTAATTTTCACTTTTCGAGGAAAGTGGCTCAGTACGTAGTTTGCCGACTTCGCAGTCGGGAGGTCCGGATTCAATGCCCGGGCCGGCCATTCTGACAGATTTTTTTTGTGATTTCCCTTGGTTATAAGGCGAATGCTGGAATGGTTCAATGACCACCTCCATCACACCACTTGCCACCTTCTACCATCGTCCTTTTCCCTCTCAACATCACCCTATCACTTCATTGACTATTCACAGCAGGGCAGGAGACTCTTGCGTTACTGATGATGATGATAATAATAATAATATGATAATAATAATAATATAATAATAAAATAATTATAATATAATAATAATAATGATAACAATAATAATAATAATAATAATAATAATAATAATAATAATAATAATAATTCTCACGTAGAGGAACTCGCAAAATCTGTAATATTTTGCCCTAAAGAACTGAAGGTGCTTGATGATGCGATGTGGTGATATGATCGCTACGCTTTGGGGCCATTTTCTCACATCTCTCGCTACGTTGCTTTGTCTGGTAATCCTATAGATGTATTCTGTGTATGTACGGTACATACTTTCGGATAATCCGAACATTTCCGAATCCGAACAGACCACACTCCCAATTAGTTCGGATTACATGACTTCTACTGTTCAGCAGGCGCCACTGCCAAAAGTGCACTAGCTAGAGCTTGTAAGTGACACCGTCAGCCCCCGGATGGCTTTATTGGTGACGCAGTGATTTTGGCAACGACGTGAAACTTATTTTGGGTCACGGGAACTGAAATAGGCTTGCCATATTCCACTGGTTTTCTGGCGAAAAGTTGCAAAATTGTATGCAAGTGTTTTAATACTGAAAAACGTGTTGTGTACATATGTGTACTAGTTATTCTGTACACTTAAATATATAAAAAGATTATCAGTTACATTATTTTTATTAGATATTTATGTATATAGATATGTATTCCCAGTATGACAGAAATATACCTTTCTTGGGAGTCTATTGATTTAAAATTACTGTTCAGAAATTTCCTGTTAGAGAGTTTAAGAGAGAAGTTTAACGGTAGTGGTAGTGACTAAAATAATTGGTTTGTTTAACTTTCTTGAAAATTTGGAAGTCGGATTTACAATTTCAGTTTGAAAGAAACGTGAAATGGAGAAACATTTGTGACCGAGTTTAGTAATTCCACTTTCCAGCCTGACGTCCCAAAATCTTCTTCTTTCTTTCAAAGTTATTTCCTTTGCTTTAATGGTCTTCTGGCCTTTTTCATTAGAAGATTCTCATGATTATTAGATTTATATACTTTTAATCTTTCCCCTTGGTTTATTTAACTTAAACACCGGGTTTTTTTTGATTTTTTTTTTTTTTTTTTTTTTTTTTTTTTTTTTGTTTTCCCTTTGGGGTTAAAATTTAAAAAAAATTCCCCCCGGGTTGAAAAATATTTCCGGAATTGAGAAATTCAAACGTAAAAAAAAAAAATACTCAATACACCCCATCCCCTCGCATTTTTTCCTTAAATGTTTTTTAATTTTTGGGGGGGAGGTGGGTATACAATTATCCCATCACCTGAAAAATAAAAAAATGCCCGGCTTTTTATATTTAGTTTTTGGTCTCCCCGTTAATTTTTTTATCATTACAGCAATGACTAAATTGAAAAGAAACATTAAAAAGAGTGTTACTGTAAATTGAGTCCATTTTGCCTTGCACTCACAAGCTTGGTTTAGATTTAAAGGGGAGGCCACCCCATCGTACACACTAATGGGCTATCAGTTT
>BOPP01000021.1:3743845-3757908 GCA_017312745.1 Gryllus bimaculatus
AATACTACGCTTCAAAACCATTATGACGCTAGTCGTAAAATATGAAACCATTGCGTTTATTTTAAGGATTCATTAATAACCTTCATACTTGCAGTAGATCTGTTAAGTGTATTTGCTTTAATATCCACACATCACGTGGACAGTTTCTAATTGTTATAACTTTTTATATATCTTCAAACGGGAAATCTAATTTCTGCAGTGTATCTAGTTCCTCCTTACGAATATGATCCCTACATCTAGACCTAAAGCATTATTTGTTATACAATACACGGAAAACATTTAATTAGAGGTATTTAAGACCTAAAAGGCATTTGCAATCGTTTGCATGTTACTATGAAGTATAGAAACCTGCGTTTATCCTATGAGGTCCATATGTAATGTATCTATTATCCTATATCTATCATCCTATTATCCATAGGTAATGTATTAGTACTCAGTAGTCTGTGTTCTTAACTGCTGCTAGACAGAGAAAAGTAGCCGAAAAATACGGTACGCTGGTCATGCAAAACTTTCTAGACAGCTCGCGTTTTACATTAATTGAAGTCAACTTGCATGCGTTTTCTCTCAGATCTCTTCGACGAATTACTGGTCTTTGGCGACTGGCTAACTTTGCTATATTCAACTGTATCTGCACTAGTGAATGAGGAAGAAATAGTATCTCTCAGATATTGAGAAGAAATTGGAAAAGAGAAATGGAATAGTTGCAATTCAATCTAATAAGGATCATTTGAAGAACCTTAGTTTTAATTACTATTCATTACTTTTATTTTATCGTATAAAACGCCCAGAAAAAAGTTTTGTCTCTTTTTATATAAAGTTATTGATATGAAAACCCGTAAATGTGATGTCAAAGGTCGTATTGACGACTACAGAATAACATCTCCCCAGAACTTACTTGTACTTTTATCGATGTTTTAATTCATGTATGGATCTACCTAATTTCTTGTTGACTTGTTTTCAATTTCTAACTCTTCAGCAAAACAAACAGCCATGTCCTGCGTTTTTTCTGTTATCTGTTGCTAATTTAAAACATAGTTTAAACATTTTGATATTGTTATTCGCATAAATAATTTTATATTAATTTCAATATATCTTTGATGATAACGATCCTCTTACAGCTTAACCTACATTCTTGGTTTCTTTCCATTTTCTGGCTCGTTAAAGGCAGAAACACATGTACCTCTTTTTTCTGTTATTGTACCTAATTCAGAACTTAATTATCCTGAGTATCTTTTTACTTTCTGAAATGTTCCGGTATATGTCTGTCTTTGCTTCAGTGCTGTCATTACGACGTTTTAGCGCCACGCGTAAGCGCGTTAACAGTAGTAAACATTCAAATTTAGCGGCGTTATGCACTAATAGTCACGTGACGCACCTTGAAGTCATAACGTCTTACCTTACTCCTAAGGTACGACCTTATACCTTCATAAATAGTGCACGTCTGTGAGTGTCTCTACGGTCACCTTACATGCGGCAAAATGGCCGCCTAAAACAGGAAAAGTTGAATTTTTCCAACTCTGGTAAAACGATTCTTGTATGTGAGGCAGTTACATTTATTCCTTACCAACTCCACAACGCTGGCAAGCATTAACGGGATATGTTGGTTAGAAGACAGAAAATAAATTTGCGAAAAAAGAGTTCAAATCATATCTTCTGGATAGGTTATGTCTTATGCTCATAAGGAAGGCTGTTGCTAAGTGTTTCCTGTATTTTCAAGAAAAGCAGATCCAGATTTCACATCCATCACGGAGGGCCACAAAATCTAAAACTCCATGCACAACGTACATTTGTTATTCTGTTGACTCGTAACGTGTTTTAAATGTCTCACCACTAGTCTACACTCTTTGATATATTATGTAATTTCTCTGTCCAACGCTTGAAATGCTTGCTTTGTTATAATGCATAACGCAATGTCGCAATTGCTAAAACTCTTCCGAACGTTGTTCCTTACGACCGTATAAAGGCGTTAGTCACGTGATCAATAGAGTTTAAGGATATCTCTTTACTATGATATCTCTTTACTATGATATCTCTTTACTATGATATCTCTTTACTATGATATCTCCTTACTATGATATCTCCTTACTATGATATCTCCTTACTATGATATCTCCTTACTATGATATCTCCTTACTATGATATCTCCTGACTATGATATCTCCTTACTATGTGCGCCCTGCTGACGCGCGTGCGCGTGTGTTGCGCAGGTGAGCCTGGCGGTGGCGGACTGCGTGGTGCTGCTGTCGTCGGTGCCGAACGAGCTGGTCAGCTACTACCTGGTGGGCAACCAGTGGCTGTGGGGGGAGCTGGGGTGCGCGGGCTTCGTCTTCTGCCAGAACCTGGGCATCAACGCGTCGTCGCTCAGCCTGGTGGCGTTCACCGTCGAGCGCTACATCGCCATCTGCCAGCCCATGCGCTCGCAGTCGCTGTGCACGGTGGCACGCGCCAAGCGCATCACCGCGGCCGTCTGGGCGTTCGCGCTCGCATACTGCTCGCCGTGGCTCGGCCTCACCACCACCAGGCCGCTGCGCTACCGGGTGAGCACGACACACACGCCCTCTCTCTTCTTAGCATTTTAGGCGTCTTTGTCTACTTTAATATGTATTTGTGATTGCCATTATTTACCCTTGACCGATCAAGACGCCCTCTGTGTTCTTAGCATTTTAGGCGTCTTTGTCTACTTCAATATGTATTTGTGATTGACATTATTTACCCTTGGCCGATCAAGATGGCCGAGATCGTTAGGACAGTAGTGTCGTAGCGGTCTCGGACCAGAAGACCGCGGGTTCGAGTTCCGCCTCGGGCATGGGTGTATTTGTGTATGTGTGTGCCGTCCTTCCGTCGTCCCTCATTGTCATCTTCCGTACCTCCAGGGTTAACAACATTCGGGAATGAAAATACGGAAAATTCAGCTAAAATGATGATCCCCCCACAGATGAAAGTACATGTACCTGCAGAAGGAGGATGCATCCCTGATTCGAAGTGACGTACGTGAAAAAATATCCTTGAGTAATGTGAACAATACCACATGAGCATTTTTAGTTTCCCCAATTATTTAAGTTTGCCTTATTTTCTGTGGCGAAAGTCACACCATCAGGCCTGCACTTCTGTCTCACTGCACAAATTCAAGTGCACTTCTTGTACTGTGTAGCAGAGAAAGAAGGTACTACTAAAAGGGCGGCAAAACAGGGGATTTACATTTTACTTAGAAGTTCCTCTTGGGCTTGAGGAACGTTTAAATGCAGTAAATCTACAGCATGGGACCTCTGGCTTTACATCCTTAAATTACGGAAATTTATATTATATTTAACGAGCATGTACACTTTAAGACAGATAATATGAGCATGGTGTTTCATACGATTTCGTGTAATTTTTAGAGCACATTCACTTTTCGAAAGATAAAATGAGTGCAGAATGCATCAATGCAATTATATTAAATTGTAGAGCTAACGTTTGAGTATAGTATTCTCCTGGATATCTCTACCTTGTTTAATTCCCATTCACGTTGTGTTTTGGAGATATTAACAAAAATCATTCTGTACTAATGAATAAAATTTGAAAAGAAAGGTGAAAGAATATTATTAAACTTGCAATATAGATGCTATTAAGAGCTACAAAAATATTTGCATAAAAGTTGCTACGCTGATGCTGTAAAATGCAAGATAAATATTTGCCAACGCGTGGGCTAGCATTTCCTGTGCACGATGAGTATCTGTGCTCGCTTACTGCTCACCCGCACTAGACCCCTGCGCTATCAGTGAGCGCAACTTGCGAGTATGTTCACTTTTGGAAATACAAAGTGAGTGCTATTGCATTATCAGACAATGTAACATTGTTGGTGTAAAGGCGTCGAAATGGTTGTGTCATGTGAATGGAGTTGAACAGTTTGAATATTAGTGGTCGATTTTGGCAAGTCCGCCTTCCTGGTTCATGCAAAAGGTATTTATGAATTAACCAAAAAATGAATACTGACAGCACTCAACCGCGTTTGAAACTGATTTCCAACATTCAGTATTTCGTGTTACCTGTCCTGGGCTTTATTTACGTTTTTTTCAACAAATGCTTTGCCGACCTTATATATTTCACTCTTCTGCCGCGGTAAACATCTGTATCACGGAGAACGTGTAGCCACAGAACTTCAAAACAAGGCACGGACAGTCTATAATTAACACCTATATAATATGCGAAAATGTTTCTTCGTTGCATCTCAATCCCGACACAAATGGTTCGGCCGATGACTTGAATAATGCGTGCTAATAGCGCCTTAGGTTGAAAAACAACTAGGTTTTCTAAGAATTCCAACACTGGTGCTGGCAGTAGCCCAGCCCGGGGTGGGGCTGCGCTCTGATAGTCTTTTACGAAACAGTTCGTACGTTATTCTTTGGGGCATTGATTTTCATTTCTCTGTAATGAAGTTGGAGATTTGTTGAAGAAAAAATAACTCTTTTTAAGGCGGTACATTAGAAATGTACACCTTTGCTCTTAATTTATACCAAAGAAGGGTTATAATTGTTTCTTTCTAGATTAGGTGCCAAATTTGACTTCTTTCCGGGGCTTCTATGTAATCAATTAGTATTTTGACTTGTTTAATTTCCACACACATGCAGCTATAAAGGATGTAACATTTCTCGGCGGTGAATTAAAACCCACAAACCTACACCTTGTATTCTTCACTTGATAATTTTCCTTATACAAGACTCCGTTCCCTTGATTATTTATTTACACTATTCACTTTTTCTACACTATCGTACAGTCCGATGCACTGTCCACAATTCACTGCGCTGACCACACTTCACTGTGCAGACCACACTTCACTGCGCAGACCACTGCTCTGCTGTATACCGCGATGCACACTTCACAGCTTAGCTTTCACTTCAGACACACTGACGGACTGACTGCTTACTACTTCTACTTGACTACTTACTGACTAGTGGCCGCCGGCAGCGGCGAATTTATAACTTGCCGGCGCTCGCCTCGAGCCGTCGGGAACGTGCGCCACACCTCTACGTGACTCGCGAACTAGCGAGCGAATTCCGGCAGGTGATGCAATATTCGCTACAAAGGAATAACGTACTCCAATCTTCAGTAATGAACCGACTTTGATAACAAAGTGAACACAATTAGTAGTAATGCAGTACTAACAAATAATGGAGGTCTTCACTACCAAGCGTTAGATGACTATTTTCCAACTCATGCACTCGTAGTTGATAGTGATGTGTGATTTATGAACGGACATCTGGGGGAAAATAAAGTAAATGCCTTATACTGGCAAATCAATGGGTTCCACTAGACCTTGTAATATCGTGCAAACAACAGCTATCCGATTTAGTTTCTTTAAATTTGATTTTTACGCACACGTACACCTTTGGCCATAAAAGTGCGAACATCTAATGCAAATTCCAAATTTCGTATTCCAAATATGTTAGCAATGGCGGGTAAGTATAGCAATCCGAATTACACTGTCGTGGTTAATTTATTGACTGCACTCATGGTAACACCTGGAAAGATAAAATGAACGCCTGATACAAACGAGTTCACCAAACCCTGCTCACATCGGATGTGTTGATAATTTGTGTAATCGGATTTGTTTAATTCCTACAACTTAAGATTCCTGTTCATCAACTTCAGTATTAAATACATATCTGTTGTACCTGAGGTAACCGCCACCCAGTCGGGGCAGCTACCCCTCCCCTGCGTCAAATGACGTGAGCGAAAAGGAGGACGGAATATTAGGAGCAACTCGCCACTTTATAGTTAATTCGCTCATTAGGCTCATTCCTTTTGGTATTGTGCTCGTGGCTGTAGACTAGGTATTTTGTTCAGGCATTTTAGTTGATGCGGCTACGTTTTCGTGCTTTTGTTTTGGAAAGCGGCCGATTATGTTTGTATTGTTTTATCGATGACGGCGTGGTTATTTCTATTGTACTGCGAACAAGATTGTAAATTGTAAGGAATCATCACACATCTGCGCTATTCAGTGAGTTTTCTATACCCATTTATTCGTAAAATTGTATAATTTCTGCAAGCACGTACACATTTATAAGATAAGATAAAGAAAATGGCGTATGCAGAGAAATCGACGATTTTCACTACTGTGTTATCTGGTGAGGGCGCAATACTTATGTTGGATGGTTGAATTCCTTTAGTTTAATTTTTCTACAAGAGTAAGCTCTTAGAGAAAAAAATAGTGTTTTAATGTCCTTAATATTTTCAAAACATTTCCGCAGAAATTGCGGTACTACGGGAACAGAACACTAGAACTCGCTGCTTTGATTCATTTGTACCCTTAGATGAATACTGTGGCGGCGATGGTGTAACGGTTAGCGTACTGGACTGTTGTACCGAAGTTGGCGGGTTCAAACCCGATCGAAGCCGTGGATTTTTAAGGGCGAAAAAATCCTTCGTACGGCTTCCTTCGGAGGGGAAGTAAAGCCGGCTGTCCCATGTTCGTAGATTTACTTGCATGTAAAAGATCCTCAAGCCTAAATGACGCCTCTGAGCTAAATTCAAATCGCCTTTTTCTCGCCCAAGTAATACCTCCTTTCTCTCCTAGTCGGTGAAAGGAGCGTAGCGAAATATGCGTGGTCAGACGTGGGAAGAGCGGACCTGATGGCTCGAGTCTCGCCACGTAAAATAAGGCAAATTCAATCAATCAATCAATGAATAAATTAAGCACCTACTGCCACACACTCGGTGATTTCTACACCCTTGCGCTATCGAGTTTGCATGCGATCCATGGAACTTCACAACAAATAACTCCGTTACTTGGTATTTCAAGTGTTCCTATTTTATTATGGGAATGATTTTAGAGTGATAGATTTCCTAAAAATACAAGACTATTCAATTCAATCATTTATTAAGTATTGTTTCATCTGAGCCGTTAAACGTTGGTACACAAGAATATGATATTATAAATTAGGGATTTACTATCACATCGAGATCTTTGGCACTTGGGAGATAGCTTATTATCACTCTCCAGAAGTAATCAGATACTGGTAGTTAAATGACAAAATATTATTTATGTAACTCAGTAAGGCAGAAAAAAATATATGGCGAAGAAGAATATTTTTTCTAAAAGTGATGAAATGTTAACAGCATTGAATTTTGCGATGATAGTTTTCTGTTATGAGGTAAAATTCTATTTACTTTCAATTAATGAAACACACAATTATTTTCATTTGTCAAAGGAAAGTTGGCATTCTTTAAAGAAAGTCTTTTCACTTGAAGAATGAATAGCGTTTCATGCGCATTTCTAGATTTTCTTAATACTGAACCACCTTTACCTCCACAGTAGACAGAAATACTATTGGCCCAATCTTTCCCCTTTATGTAATGAGGAATACGAAACGTATCTATTTGAATTTCGGATCAGGACCTCTGTGTAAAGAATACTGGATCTCGGGGCATTATATGGAATTGGGCGGATCGATAATTTAAACAGCATCCCACCCTCTTCACGAAAGGCTATTCATGCATTGCAATAAAATTTCGCAGAATATTGGCATATTCACCAGTCTCCAGAGGCCAAGCGAAATCTTGAATAACGGATGCATTGCTACAAGAAGTGAGGTTGTAATGACGAGGTTTTCTTTGTTGTAAAATTGTTACTTCTTGCTGGAATAAAAATCATGTCTACTTTCATTGGTTAAGTGTTAAATGAATTATGATTCTCATGAGAAATTATGATTTCTTTCAGTACTTCTATGTAGAAAATGCAGATAAAATTTCTCATGTATTTCAAGAAATCGAAATGAGAGTAGTTATGGATTTTCAACTATTACTATTATTTGCCATTGATAAACTATTAGTATTATATTGAACGTAAATCAGGTACTGATACCGAAATACATTATACAAGTTGATTATTCCTTCTTCAGTTGCAACTAAATACAACATTATAGTTCTTTTGTTATTGCCGTTTTACTACATTACACGTTTTTTAGTCTTTATGAACGTGAGGGACATTATGAAATAAGAGGTGTAAGAAAAGTACAACGAGCTTCGCTTTTAAGGTGAACGAATGGCCAAGCGTATTTCATTTTCATTTCGGGGGACATCTCCTTGTAAGAAGAACGTTTCCCAAGAAAGTTAAACATCGAAATTCGCGTATTGTGAACCATTATTGCGATCCCTAAAGTTACTCTTAAACACTACCACGAAAATGGCTGTGAAAAGTCGAATTACTTACTTGACAGCTTCTCGTCGAGGCTTCATGTTTACCTTCTGCCTTCGTTTTTGCTTTCGTTCTCATTTTCCTCCCTCTACCATTTGCTTTAATTTAACCACATCGACGAACATTATTTGGAACGGCCTCCCCTCCTGCATTTCAACCGCCCGCGGTGCTACCGGTGAAAAACGATCCCTTTAACGCTGCCGGGTGAATATAGAATGGGGAGAGGTAGGGGGAACGCTACGACACGCTTCTTGGCAGTTTGAGTGCTGCTTATCACGCTATTTCAGCACTTCGGCGGAATTTTATTATTTTTTCCTGGGAATTAAATATTAGGAAATTTAAAATATGGAAATTTGCCGTCTTTGGCGATGAGAGGTGGGTGATGTGCTTAGAATGTGTCCTGATTTCACGTCTCGCTACAAAGGGTTGTGGGTTCAATTCTTTCCTTGAGAATCGATGTTTGATGCCTTTTCTTTTGTATGTGTTGTGTTCATTAGTGTCTCACGTTCTTAGAGACTGCATATAAGAGGAGCTTCCAGTAGTTAGTAGTTGATTAGTATATGCTGTCCATCTGGGGTGAGACGCATAATTCTTCCGCAGGAAAAACTACTGAGAAGAAAAATTAACTCATTTTACTCAATATGTAAAGTAATTACTTTTGGTGAAAAATATCACGAAAATCGTAGAATATTTACTTTTCAATTGTGATTGTAATTACATTTCTATCATTGAAGAGATCGTAAATACTCAAATTTCTATTACATCTTTATGTCTTTTAAATATATTTTCACAACATTGTGCGCATTAATATTACATTTTGACTCTGTAAAACAATTCTCACAAATTATTTTATGCACATTATGACTTAGCGATTCTTTCAAAATTATTAATAATTTGTCACGCTTTATCATTACACATTAATATTTATCGCGAAGCTTGGGCTAGTTTCTCTTTCCATCAAGCGTATTGTTTGAGAGATAAATGACGAATAAACAATGGCGAATGAGGAATTGAAGTGGACAAAATAACAGTTAGATTACAATATATTTTGTGCAAGCTTTGTTCAAAACCAGTTCGATATTATTAAAATAATTAATGGAAATAACTTAATTAGAAAGAAATATGATCATTAAATACTCAATGAATGGAACATTATGTTGAATTTTGTGGTTTATGGCAAGATTGCTCATTTGTGCCAAGACAGATAATGACATAGAATATATATAAAGCCCAGAACATTGGTATCTGGTCATGAATCTCTCACTAAATCATTGTTTTCAATTGTGCATTGTTACTAACGCATCTTCTGTCAAATTAAAATTCTTCATTGTAAAAGACCTTTATAGAATAAAACGCAATATTTTAAGTTCACGAAACAAGAAACGTGAAAATTAACAAAACAACGTTAAATTTAGAGAGATCTCATTAACTGAAAGTTTGTTTTAAAAGAGTCTTATAATACAAATGTTGGAGTATATGTACAGCTGATCCAAGAGAAAAGGTCAATATTTTGAGAAGTCACAGCAACAGTGATTCCAAACAGAGACGCGTATATGACAACGAGATCATACCTGTCGAAGTATATCCCGCTGTTAAACCTACCAAGGTACCCAATAAATAATAATAATAATAATAATAATAATAATAATGGTAATAATAATGGTAATAATAATGGTAATAATAATGGTAATAATAATAATAATATTAATAACAACAACAACAACAACTCTTTGGACAGTACGTTTGGACGTACTCGTTGGACGTACAACTACAAAGGGTGGTTAGTACAGAGAAACAAAGACCAACCGTTTCCGACTTAAATGGGGAAAAATGATTTCAAAATTTGAAGAGCAAGTTATTGTTGATCACAATCGAGCATTCAGAACATGGAATGATGGTATGTCAAGTTCATCTCCGGAATGATACATGCCGTGATTGTCAGAAACAAGTATAAATAATTGATCATTAACCCCACTGATAATCTCAGCTAGATCAACCTCAACTAAGTTGGGATAATTGAAAAGACACGAATTGTCACTTCCCCTGACACATCTGTAACTTCCTCAGAGTTCGAAAGGGCATGATACAAATAGTACTAATACTCACAAAACTCCTGACTGGTGGACTTCTGTTGGACTGTGAACAATACAGTACGTTTAAAAAATCTGTTCTGATAATATAAAACCACAAAACAAATAGGATATCCTTATTTGGAGTTTTGGAGAAGAATTCCCTATTTTTCTGTGCATGTTGCTCTTGCATGTGACATACGTTGTAAGCAAGAATATATAAATGTAAAAGTTTAAAACTTGATATTTGAAAAACAAAAAAATGGAATAACACAGTTGTTACCATGCTATACTTATTCCCCTCCCCCGGAACATGTCACTTGCATGCATCTGACTAATGGTGGGAGCACAAATCCAATTCGGTGTTCGAAAACGCGTAAGAAACATTATTTCGATATTTCAAAATTCAATCTGAGCATCGATTGAATTATAGCATGTCAGATCTCGCCGTCTTTCAGAGGAAGCAGATATAGGTGGTGAACGTAACAGTTCATGCAGATTTCAATTAATTAGATCGATTGAATAACGAAACATCGTATATTCCCGATAGAGACGAAAAGAAACTGAAGGATCTGCAAACTAATTACAGACACTTTACGAAACCTTGTGGTAAAGTAGTACTGCGAATAATGCATAGCAACTACAAAAGGCAGCATGGCTGAATACCACTCATATACTGTGTTCTAAGGTATTCCTAGGTCATTGGGTAGGACTAGTATCCAGGATAACGAATAACGTTACCTATCAATAGTTTTTTCACTACCTTTGATAGAAATGGTTTTCAATTTGAAAAGCAACAAATAACCTTAGCCGGTTTTGAATCTCAATCCTTCCTATGGTACCATGTGTATGTGAACGCGGCTTCTTCCTATGTGAGAACCGGGAGGTTGTAGGGTTCGAGTACCGACGGTGAGAGGATTTTCGAAACTAGTTAGGTCGCTAGGTCCAATTCAGTCGATGTCTGGGAGAGAATCCTAGCGGCCGGCTTCCCTGGACAGTAATTTTCTGTGGTTTCTCCGGTCAACACCAGGTGAATACTGGGATGTACCTTAACAAACTGGCCACGGGGCAAGCTATCTTTCTTTCCTCTTCCTTGTCCTATCGTCATTCCTTACTTGCACACACTTCTACTTACATGCACTACACTACCGCACATGGAGAGAGACCAGTCGGGAGTTTAGAGCCTGTCCCGGCTGAGGCGGTGCCCCACTGGTAAATAGACCTGGTTGGGAAAAACTCCACAAGGCGACGGGAGGGTCGGCTCCGAATCTCACTATCCAGCTGGGGACGATGATCAATGTTTCGATGTGTTGCAGGGCTACCGCGACCTAGTGTTCTGCGACTTCAAGCTACCGCGCTCCTACTACCTGACGTACTTCTTCGCCGACCTGCTGGTGTTCTACGTGGCGCCGCTGCTGCTGTCGTGCGTGCTGTACGGGCTGATCGCACGCGTGCTCTTCCACCGCAAGGTGGTGCACACGCAGGCCAAGCCCAACGGCTCCCTCCACTACGAGGCCTCCACCGCCGCCCGATGGAAGGTAGGCTTCTCGCCCTCACCTTCTCCCTCTCCCTGGCCCCCGCCCTCGCCCTCGCCCTCGCCCTCGCCCTCGCCCTCGCCCGCGCCCGCGCCCGCGCCCGCGCCCTTGCTCTCTCCCCCGCTCTCTCTCCCGCCCTCGCCCTCACCCTCACCCTCACCCTCACATGACCGCTCATTATTCGAAATGATGGCTTCTAACATCTAAAGAACCATTATAGGCTTTACATGTAAGAAATAGTCTAATCTCGTACATTTTTGTAATCTGTCGCTTTGAGACAGCCTTATTTTTCTCCAAAAAACGTGAATTAGCAGAGAGAAAGGCTTTGGAGACAAATAAGGATATCTGGAAGGTTTGACTAAAATATGTAGAAACGTACACTGTTTTTTGTGAAGAAGATCTTATTATTGTTCTTTAGACCTTTGTACACTGTAAACTTAAACAATATGCGAATGAAATATAGTGTTAGGAAAAAGTTGGAGTACAGTTACTTCGCGCCGTCAGAGTCTGTTGGAGATACGAGCGTGATAACGGTGAGTTATAATGGAATAGTTTTCTCAAAATAAGTACAGCGTGATGTCATTCAATTTTTACTTCCGAAATGTGCCTGTGGTAGAGAAATTCGCCTTCGAATGAACGATGTTTCTGAAAATGAGTGTCTCGCATTGCTGTCGCAATGGCACCCGTCCCGTCTATAACCAAATTCATTACACCGTCGGAAAACATTGGTGCGTAACGAACCTTCATTTCTAGCATTCATTCCTACGTTAATGTTGATAGCACAAACACCTCCTGGTGGGACAATTGAATCAATTGTTTGATGTTGCTTGTTTGGATGAACAAGCTACCAATGCAAATAAGCGCGATTCTATAATGGAATCTGATGCACCGTATTTACAGTATTTACATTTCAGACATTTTGAAATATTTACTCGAGAAATATCTGTCATTTAATGACACTCTTGTGCAGTGATTGATCGAAATATTATTTCGTTTGAAAGAAAACAATCGTTTCAAGATAATTAAAATGTAAGCTCTTGTTTCTACTTTGACTACCTTATGCATCGAGGTATAGATTATTGTTCCATGACGTGGAGGTAAACGCAAGTAGTGCTTTTTATTTTCATGTTAATTTGTGGTTCAAAAACATGTTGTTCTTGACAATGAGTATTTTTGTGAATGCACGAATAGGTGAATATGCTAAATATTTGAATTACAAGCTAGATTTTAACCACCGTTGATTTCTAGAAATTTCTATGAACGAGTTGATCGTGTTAAGTAGGTATGTATTTCAATCCACCTTTAAACCATTATCTGTCACAGTCACGACGTCTGAAACCAAATTAAATGTTGAGGCTACTGGAGATATAAATATGTAGATAAAAAAATGATAGCTACGAAGTCAAAAATTAATGAGCGACCAGGCCGCGCCTGGAACATCCTTGAATGCAACAGTCTCTGCTCAATACGGAGCTGTGTTGCGGGTTGCCCGTTTCCTCTCCTTACAATATATTGGAGAAGTTTTAACTTCAATACAAAACAAAAAAACTAAAACAAAAAACAAAAAAAAATGAATATCCTACCAAGGCGCTTGCCGATGCATTAGCATTAACGTTTCAGATCGGAAGCCATCATATCGTCGGCAAATGCACGTGAGAGTGCTGGGCGCGAGTACTTTTCCTTGATTGCAAAATAACTTCGAAACTTATTCATTTTCTATTGCACTTACTTGTTCTTTCTATTAAACAATATTCATAATTATATTTTCATTTAAATATTACACAATTTTACAATATGTGATTTACAATAATTGTAAATGAATATTTTCCATGATAAAATATTTGCCGTCCTTTTAGGGAATATCTTGAAACGTTTAATAATACGTATGTATTACATGTAATATAGTGTTATAAAACAGTAATCTTATAATAATATTCTGTCTTTAAAATAAAGGACCAAATACAGTCTCAAAAAGTTTACAAAAATGGACGGAAAAAATTTAAATTACGAGATATATTATAGTTTGAAAACCAGGAGCACTTCAGACCGCTACCCTAATTAAATAAACTCTATAGGCAGGAATACTTTTTTGATACCTTTACAGGGGTTTATTTAACTCCAAATTGTTTGTGAAGGCATTCGATTTGTTTATTGGCTCACGCTAAGACGTTTAGCGCTTATATGAACTATCAACTATTTGTGCGCAATTGTTAGAAGATAACACAACGCTAATTTGACTATGAAATTTTTCGAACATATGAATATCGATCGTCTGCCTTATTTTTT
>BOPP01000021.1:3761809-3792780 GCA_017312745.1 Gryllus bimaculatus
AAGACGGTGGAGGGGGAGGACGGTGGGAGGAGGGGGAGGTCGTTGAATGCGATGACGGGGAGGGCGATGACGGGGAAGGGTGAGATATGGGGAGAGAGTGGTGAGATTCGTGGAGGCTGCGTCGGGAAAGAAAAATCAACGGGAGAAATGAGAATGGGAGGACGTAGAAGTTAGGACGAAGAGCAATGTCAGCGGGGACCAGATCGTCGAGGCTTTGTGGATGGGGTAAGATAGCGGGGAGGATAGCGAAGACGGGAGAGAACAATGTCAGAGGATATGGATGGGAAGGAGCGAAGGAGATAACGTAAAACGAACGAGAGGGAGAAAACGGTGTGGTCGGAAACGGGGAAGGTAAAGACGGGGAAAGAAGACAAGGCTGTAAAGAGAAGAGTTAAGTGCATGGAGATAGGAGAATTGAAGGGCGGTGAAGAGAGAAATGTAAGGGACAAAAGCGATGGATGCAAATGTGGATGTTTCGAAGGGCTGGAGGGCATTGGGCAGGAATGAGATAACTGGTATAACGAGATAGATGCAATGTTCTCAACGTTGCGTAAATGCAACCCACGGTAAATAATTTTTTTTCACTAATACACTTTGTTGAAAACTTTTTTTAAATTTTTTGTACAAAAATACGTTTACAATGAATTTAAAACTATTTGTATTTGTTAAATATATTTTATGAATGTTTGATTTTATATTTTTATCCAACAATGCGCCTGACGTATTGTGACTTTTCTACGAACTCTTTGTTTTCTGGTTTTCAAATTCTTGATGTGGATGACCGCATGACATGATTTTGTAAAATACGTTATTTACAAATCACATTCTTAATTTTTCATAAGTACTGGGTTGTTTTCAAAACAAATGCTTCAGTCAAATACATAGTGTGATGCGTTTTTGCAACGTTGGAATTTTCCCTGGAAATTTGGAAACGGCCGAATTCAGTTACGGCGCGACGTCGAACAGTTTGTAGCAGCTGGTTGTTTCGAAGAAAATGCAATCTAAGAAGGAGGTTGTATGTTTGGACTGCGTGGTTGACGTATATACAAATTAACATGATTTAAATATATTTCTTGACACTCAAACAACGCATAGAATCGTTACACCTTCCTATATGAGATCGTTTCAGCGGTCTTTCGCGGAGATTTCGATAGCACAAGGAAGAAAGTGTCGGAGCGAAGTTTGCGTTTTAAAACCGTTTAATCTTAAGTACAGTATTGTCACACAGCCCGTTCCAGACCTGTACTCATCATTTATTTTAAATTTGTAATTTTCATATTTAATCGTTTGGAAAGTTGCATCCGGATACGCGACTTCTCAGAATCCACAGCAATTACATAACATTTTCTGAGACATTATACGACTTATTTATTTGGCAGTATTATAACTTCAACGTCTGATAAAAATTTCTAATTATTAAAATTACTTTTACTCCCTTCTTTATCATAAGCTTGGTGTACAATAATTTTAAATTTTCATAGCTAAAACAAGAGCTCCAATTGGCACAGAGCTCTGACGACAACCAAATCTCCTCCCCTCTACAGAGCTCCAACTGACCTGAATGAGTCTAGCCTTGGAGTGAGAATGTATGCATCGTCCGCTCTCATTTGTAGCATGAAGGCACGCATTTTCTGTGTTAAATCACAAGAACAGTATTTTAAGATACGTGCGTGTTCTCCTCTCGTTCTCAATTAATATGTAATCTTATTAAGTGTGCAATGAAGAGGTGTCTAATAGTAAAGACGTAGAACTTCGTGCGTACATATCATGTCGCAACTATATAAAATCGTGCAATTTACACTTTTAACTACATTACCTTCAGTGTACTAGCAAGTGCCGGTAACAATTAAAACTGGATAATTTCAGTCCTAACAATTACCGCTAGTAGTGACATTAAATTCTGCATTTATTGTTAGTAATCATAATGCAATTTCCGCAACACATGAGCTACCATGACTTACCAACTCTTGGTCGCAACAATATGCTTTGCGCCAATGATACGTGCTATTAAAAACCTGATTAAGAGGTCCAGTGTGCTGTAATGTTTACGTCGGCATCAAGACATGGTTCGCATGTGTCATCTGGTCACGAACCCACGCCTCACGCCCTTCGGAGGCTCTGCTGCTCGTCTTCTACAATTCCACGCGTGCCAATCCGAGCACCGCAGCTCCACAGATATGCCACTACCCCTTCTGGCACCCGTATAATGAAAGCTGGTACCTATCAAAGCTCGTTGCTCTCGTTGCTTAGTGGCGAAGTCGCTTGCCTGTCACCACTGATGTTACGGGTGCGATTCCCGTAGAAGTCTCGTAAAACCTCATGTGAAATTAGTTACTGCCAAACAAGTTTGCATGCATCACAGAGGCTACTAAAACCCTGGGAAGCTCCCTAAACCTTAACCCTATCCTTATTCTTTGGAAATTCTGGCCGATGAGTAGATGACGCAGGACGCGTGCGAGACATGAGCGCGAAGACGTTACCTAGTCTGCGACTGATGCGCCTGTGTACACAGCCTAGTTTAGACTGCGATGGACTACTTAGCAGCTCCTAGAAGAGAATGGTATTAATAACGGAGGATTACTCCTTGGATTTTAACGCTCAACGCTCCTTTAGGAGTAAGAAGACGCGCTGCGTCTATATAGACGCAACAAATTTTAAAGAAATTGCTATTGTTTTATTTCTTTGTTATACCATAAGACAGATGCCAAACTTCATTTCAACATAACAGCATTTATTACAATATACGTATTAACACTGTTTCACTTAATTTGTACCAATTGTCTAAATTCTGATAAAAGTAATTTCAGCCATTAGTGACTGTTCCGAGTGATCAGCTGATTCAAGTGTTAAATGTTTCACTGAATTTTAAACATAATTGATATCCTGATTAAACATTATTCAGCAGCCATTTATTACATTTGTAATTTATGAATCTCAGTTCACTTTTAATTAAATTAAAATCAAAGTGTAATTCAAATCTTATAAATTTCCTTCCACGATAGCTCCTAATGCTAGTCCATTTCAGAAAGCAATTTCAGCTGAGCAAGGGTCTACGTCTACTCTTACTGCATGGTTGTCTTTCTACAAAGAGAACACATAGATTATATATTTATTTAATTAATACTGAGTCTATCAAGGTTAGTAGTGCGGCGAGCAAAACTACAACCTGTAATCCAAGTGCTCCCCGAATCAGCTTGCCCTTCAAGGAAGTTTTAGAAAGAAGTTTTAAGAAATAAAACAAAATCTACAAATTTTGATCAATAACACCTTAGATAATAAACAAAAATTTGCTAAACTGAGCCCATTCTTTGATGAAGTGAATAAATGACGTTTGCAATTCAGGGTGTTTGGCCAGAATTTATCAGTACTAATGAGAAAGTAGTATCATAGTTGGAGTGACACTGGTCAAAATATGTGCGACCTTGGTTACGCCTAAAATACGTGGTTTCAAGTGGTGGTTCTTATCGGCAAGAACATAAATTATTTTTGAAACCATTTCATATTTATGTTTGAATATCAAAGAAAGCACAAAATCGTGGCCTTAGATAAAGAAGCAGTTTTACGAATATAGTTAAGAACATCTGGATGCCACTTGCTGTTCTTTTGCAAACATTAGCGTGCCACACCCTTTTTTATTATTTATCAGAAATGTTTTTCTTTGCAAATGAAATTGTGGTAAATAAGAAGAAAGGACACTGAATTTTTGCTTCAAATAAAAAAATGTTTTTGAAACAAACGTTGTGTATGATTTCATGAAAGAGTACTTAATTACATTCTAATTAGCATGAAATATTTACATTTTAACAACAGAAAATACTTCAATTTGGACTAATTTCGGGTTATAACGTGCATCCTTTCTCTTCGGAGAAGCGAGGAAAGATTCTAATGAAAACATGAATTCTGAATATCCAAATTGCAATTTGCCACCTGTCACCGAAAATGCAATTTAGAGCTGTTAAGCTAGCAGAGTTTGAGAGTGTTTTATTTGTTGAGTATGTAATTAGTGACTATAATAGTGAACGCGGCCGGCATAAAGTTCGCAAGAATTGGATAATTTTTGAATGTAAGAAATTATCAAAAATATTTAAATGCCATTTGCTATTCACACTTTTATGTATAAATATGTTCTCTTTGTATACCGGTTAAATTAGTGCATATTAGTTAAAAATTATAATATTTCTTTAAAATAAATTATATTTCACTTTCTTTTCGGATAAATCCCAACGTTGCATGTTTGTAACGTTTCGTCCAGCTTCTCTCAAGTATCAAAATATTTTTTTAATGTGTTTGGTTATTTTTTGAGCTATATAATTAATACTGAACTGTAATATATGAAATAAGTTAAGTATTTCATTGCATGAGAAGGATTTTTTAAATTGAATATCGGATCGTTATTTCCCGAGATCATTATTTCCGTAAGTGTAGTGCATGGTAACACCGAGATTACTCTTTTTCTGGAACATGAGACCCGACGCAGAGCAACAAGCGAGCTTGCGAGTTGCCTCCTTCCAACTAACGCCCTCCGAGGCAACGTCCCAGCTAAGACCAGCTCTGACATGTAGTACACGTTGATGTTTTTCCACGGACAGAGCGGGGCTCAAGGATGAAAAGGAAAATATCGCATTTGGCCTGTTTGTTAGGGTACGGCTCCGGTTGATTGGTTGTTAGAGAGTCTGGGCGCGGTCATTAGTTCCGTAAGAGTAGTGCACGTTTTTTCCTCGGGAGGTGACGGTCATCTTTCCCTGCTGGATGGTGAGATACAGCACCGAACTTCGGTCAGTGTTTCCCCTTAACAGGTATCTCTCACTAGCGGGGTTCAGCCTCAGCTGGGACAAGATCTGATCTCCCGTTTGGCCTCTCGGCATATCTGTTATTGTAGCGCATTGTAGCGCACAAGAAAAGAAAAGGAGATATAGCGCGCGGTTCTTGGCCCGTTTGTTAGGGTACTGCTCCAGCATTCGACTGGTGTTTATCAGAGAAAGTACGTAAAACGTCAGAACAGACGGACGCTAATGTTGAATTCAAGTTGGCTGAATTCGACCTAGCTGACAAGCTAGTATCAAAAATCCTGCCAGTGACGAGACTCTAACCTAGGAGCTCCCGGTCAGAGGCACTGCAGTAACATGCACAGTTAATCCACTGAGGCAGCCCTCTCGGCGGTACTGCTCCGGCATACACCTGGAACTGATTGCAGAAATCGTAGAGAACTACCGATCAGCGCAGACATTCGCTGTTAGAATTCTCTCCCGGGAAGTTAATTTCTAACCAACTATGGAGCTGAAGTACAATATTTCTCACCAACGGGACTCAGAACCTAAGACCAGCGTCATGTCATCGATGCTGCAGAGACAATGTGTAACCGTTTGAGCCGGTGGATAGGTTCCAAGGAAAGGGAGGGGAGCGCAGAGAAAGATAGGAAGCGCGAGAGCGGGACGAGAGAGAGAGACAGAGGTTGGATAGTGGGGGGAATGAACCGTCACATGCACAGCAGCTGCGAGGGGGCGCTCCTGCAACCCTGTTTTTTTTATTTATCCTGGCTCGGGGTTGCCCGTTTGCACACGCGCCGATCCGCTATTTGCTTTTCGCGCTTCCCTTTCGCCGTGTGAGTGTATCCAGCGAAAACAGCCGCTCTTTCCATGACCTAGCCATGGTAGTCGCCATGACTGTTGCGTGGTTGGTGATGCGACTGACATTAATGGTCGTGAAAGGTGCTAGAACTTGTCATGATGCTGTACTGGCGTCATGGCTGTGGTCATGAGAACAAGTTGGCGGGTTCAAACCCGATCGAAGCCGTGTATTTTTAAGGGCGAAAAAATCTTCGTACGCCTTCCTTCGGAGGGGAAGTAAAGCCGGCTGTCCCATGTTAGTAGATTTACTTGCATGTAAAAGATCCTCAAGCCTAAATGAGGCCTCTGAGCTAAATTGAAATCACCTTTTCTCGCCCAAAAATACCTTCTTTCTCTGCTAGTTGGTGAAAGGAGCGTAGCAAAATTTGCATGGTCAGACGGAAGAGCAGGCCTCGTGGCCTGAGTCTCGCCACCTAAAATAAGGCATCAATTCAATTCAATTAATTTGCTGACAGTTGCAGATATGTTACATCACCACCTCGCGTACTGTGTTTGAGGAAACATGTGTACTCGGGCGTAGGCGGGAAAGAGTGGGAAATGTATTCTCGATGAGTTGGAGATAGATGTGGAAAGAATTATCTTCTCGAAGAAAATTGTTGAATATTGTGAAGAACCTTCTTTAGTCTCTGCGCCTGTATAATGATTTATTTTAGCGTAATATATGTTTCGCTACGACGCAGAAAGACGTGGGTTGGCAAGGAAACAACCACCACGTTTTATATTAGTAACGTTCTTGATTATTTGTCATTATTATTTACTACGGAAAATTATGCTTCGTTTTAGTAATGAGTTAACCTATCACCAACTTTGCAATCTGTAATGATATTTCTACCCTTGGTCGACGTTTTATTTTGCAGCTCGTTTAGTTTTTATTTTCGTTAAAACATAGTTTTCTGTAATATTCTTAGATTGCGTTATTTTAATCTTTAGGGGGGGGTGTATAAGTTGTCCTGAAATAGAATGGTGAACGTAGTTTTTAATTAATTGTAGTGCAGCATTTAATTACTCTAAATATGATGTGACGTGATCACTAGCGCCGCGAAAACTTCGCTTACTTGTCACTTCTAGAAAAATGAGTTAAATTTCGTTCGTAGAATTTCTGATTGGCGCAGGTTGCCACAAGATTCCAAGAAGCTATCAGAATTTAACCTTGTTTCCATATTTTTATTTCGCTTCAATTCTCATCGTTGTTTATTTTGAATTAGACGGAAAAATTAATGGAACTGCTATATTCTGACTGCAGCGAGTTTCCGACAAACGCAAGCACTGGGGGTACGACAAACAACGAGTTTTCTGGGCAATAAACAGAATCTTATGGGGAATATAAAGGAACGCAAATCTTTTGAATTGCATCAACATTATGCCTCTCAATGTACAAAATATCGTAAACATATCGTGTACATTTTAGATGCAATAATCCACAATAAGAAGTAGACCAAATAATTGTTATTTTTGTCGTTTAATACAACCTCTCGTGCATTCCCCATGTCCGTGCCCTTCTGAACGCACTTCTTTCATCCTCTCATAATGCTTACATCCTTATGTTTTCCATTTCAAATTCGAATTCTTACAAAGCAACAGCAGACGTTCTTTCAACAGCGTCCTTTTCCCTACTGATTGAGCAACTTCGCATCGCGTCTTGTATGCGTCACTATCGCTTTCTGAGCTTATCGCGCCGTCTGTATCTACACTTAACTACACACGCCCACGCTCACTACATACGCCCTAAGTTGACCAAAATCGAAAACGGCTGTTGCCCAGTCAAATGTGACTGGTGATCGAAGAGAAGAATCATTTACAATTTGGCATGATTGTTGATACCTTCCGCACATTCTATTAAAAATCCTGATGTGTAGGGGTGAAGGTGAGGGTAGGGTTTAAGGGCAGCAGGCTTCATGTATACCGCCCATGTTAAATTTGCTACTATTCATATACCTTTTATAGAAAACGGTTAGCTAGAAAATTATGATATTTTGCGCCCTTAATGATACAGCTATTGTTATTATTTTAACAGTTTAAAAAGTAATTAGTATTAATTTTTCAATTAAATTTTAGCACAAATATTTTTACCATTTTTGAAAAAACATTATTTTTAAATTTTGTGTTAAAAACAATTTATATACAAGTGTAAATTTATTGCCAATACTAATACATTTATATCCTTTAAAATTTTAATAAATTGTGAACAGTATTTCCTGAGTAAAGGTATATTATTTACAAAATAAGTACATTTTCGGGTAACACCATTTAAAAAGAGCATGTACTTGCCACTACTCTACTAGAACATTTTTGCACCAAGTTGTGGATTCTCGTTTTCAGCAGAAAAGATCAATGCTATCAACGAGAGTATGCTTCAAGCACTCATTAACATCCAACATAGGTTCAAAATTACAAAAAATAGCCATACTTGTATGCAGCCGAAAAACGGGGGCAAGACTCACACATATTTAAATCAGTATTAAAGAGACTTACTCGAAGAAGAATGTTAATGAATTTAAAAATACCAAAGCTTAAACTACTTATTTCTCAAAAACAAAACTAAAATCGATAATTTGACCCACTTTATTGTTCTCTCTCCCAAAGGTGGTTTAAAAGTGTTTAGCGTATATCTCCATAACTATCAATACGATCAAAACTTATGTCTACTACATACAAAAAAGTTCCTGTGAGGATTTGCCGTAAATTAACTACTTTAAGTTATAGGCTTGAAAGGCTTTTGTTTTTACTTACAGTTCAATTTTTTGGACATCTCCCTTTTAAAAATTATGTGTAATCCTCTTTACAATTCAAAGTAATTTTATTTTTGTTCAGTATTTATCATCAATGTATCATCTTATGTATTCGCATAAGTTGCGGAAAAAATGATCATTTCACATTGTATTAAATTTTATTGTGAACATACGTTCGAATATCCGAGGTTATTGGGTCTGAGATGATCCCGGGCACAAAAACTGATAATCCATTGTTTATAAGGATCTATAAAGATCGAGTTAAAATACTTGGTAAAGGATGCTGTACACATATAAATTACATAGAACAATATACGAATACAAATATTTGTAAAAGGAATAATCACGTTTACTTCGTACGTAGAGGGCAACAAGCACTGAGTGTGTCTACGATGAACGTCACACTCAGCGTTTGATGAGGGGATCAATGTTTCGTATTTTCAACGTCGTCTGCTTCGTATTAACACACATTTCTGCGCACTTCACGAACGTATTGTTCGCGTTATTTATTTTCTCATAATGCTAAAAACATTACTATTAAAATGAAGTGTTCTCTTTCTCTCAATTGATGATTTAGAATTTAGCTCATTTATTGGCGTTTCCCTAATCGTCATACTGGCCAGGTGCTGGTCGCGCGACAAAAACAAATCTGTTTGTTCCAAATCTCACTGTGCCGCACCTCGCCGCTAGCCGAATGCGCATGCTCCTAGCTGTACATCATTTTGGTTTTATCGCGTCGCGTCGTGCCCTGTCTGTTTCTGTCGGTTCCAATGCCGAGAAATATTCATCCCAATCACATACAGCGTGAACTCGTGAATATTCGAGGTGGAGGAAACAACGTAGAGAGCCGTTCTGAATTATTGCGGTTGTAAGCCGTGCATGTGAATTACGGTTTACGAACGGAAGATTATGAAAGATAAATGGATAAGTACAAACACTCCGTTCTGGAGGTGAGCCTCAATTTCATGGGCAGAGGTAGATGGATACTACTTGCTAAGCGACGCGAATCCGTGTTTGTTTTATTCCGGCTCTTCTTCTTCTTCTTCTTTTTCCTCTTCTTCTTTTTCCTCTTCTTCTTCTTTTTCCTCTTCTTCTTCTTCTTCCTCTTCTTCTCCTCCTCCTTCTTCTTCTTCTTCTTCTCCTCCTTCTTCTTCTTTTTCTCCTTCTCCTCGAAAACAAATTCTAGAATCAATAACATGGAATTAATTTCCCAATAACACCACTGGAATTTCTAAAGGTAGTACGGGGCCGAAGCAGATTTTCTAACGATTTTCCATTATACTATTCCTTTTATACCTCTGTCTACAACTATTTTACCACATTCTTGCAACATCACATATTGTACAATAAATACTATGTCCTGTATTTAATTTTACCACTATTTAGGCCATACGCAGATATAAAAAAATAATTCTTGTTTTTCTTTTCCCTCTTCGTATTTTCATTACTCTGAAAATTAGTTTTTATGCTTATATCAGTGAAACCAAGGAATATTTCTGGCGCTCCTAGTGCTTACTGCCGTAACTCCAACCACCTTCTGCGAATTATTTGATTCCATGGCAAACAATGGGATATGACGAGGAATAATTTCTAAAGAAAGAATGAAAACATACGGACTTACGTATTCTGTTTTCTAAGTGAAGATAATGGACATTTGCCTAAACCTTCCAATGTGCAAAGTCATATAGATGTTACAAGAGACAAATGATAATAACAGAATGATTAATTGAACGGGAATTGCGTTTCATATTGTGACGCAGATGATCGCGTGGACCACGCTACAATAATTATATTGTTTAGCCTTTATAAATTTTGTAAAAACTTTCAGAACAAACACTCTGTTATCTCAAAAAGTTAATCTGTGTAGGAAGTGAAGCCATTAAAATTTAACGTATTCTATGTCATTTAAAACTCTAAGTTATCTTCCGGATGAAAAAAGGGATAAGTAAATTTTACTTACAAATGAAATATTTTATTTTACCATGTGAAGAGAATGTCGTCTTCGAAGAGGGGGGTTTATGAGAGAGCGGGAAGTGTGGCCTACGAGGGGGAGGGACGTGTGGCCTTGAGGCAACGAAGAGTGGGGACTATGAGGGAGCGGAGATTGGGGCCTATGAGGGAAGGGAGATTGGGCTTATTTGGCAGAGGATAGGAGTGCCTACGAGGGAGCGGAGAGTGGTGTTTTTGAGAGAGCGGGTTGTAGTGTTTATGAAAGAGCGGATGTGGTGCATATAAGGATACAGAGATTGACGGATATGAGGCAACGGAGAGTGGAACATATGAGAGAGCAGAGAGTGGCGACAGAAAATCGCCCCGCACGCCGCGACACGTGTCTGGGCTAGTTGCTGCTGGTCGTGTTTGCTGGCGTATGCTTAGAGTGGGCGCGGCTTTAACGCCCTTGTAATCTGCATTTTTATATGTCGATGAGGCCGTCCATATTAGTGCATCGGAATTGAATTCCCACTCTGGGATTTCGCAATATGTTTTTACACCGAAATGCCTTTTGCGAGGTGTGTTTATATTTGTTGCATTGCGTTTTAATGCTCAATCTGTAGCGTTGCTAAATAAAAAATTGCTCGAGTTTTATAATGATGTAGATGAATAAAGAGAATACTGCATTTCAAGTATTGATCTCTGTAGCCATGAATGCGTTCGTTAAATGTGAGTTGCATTAAAGAATCAGTACATAGTACACAATACATCTGCACAATTTACTGATTCTGAGTTTAATATTTTTCCGTTAATTACATCAATAAAGAACGGCAAGTAAGTCACGAGGGGATAACATATACATTATATAATTTTCAAAGGAAGAATCTTAGTTTTTGACACTTTATTTTCACCTCACTGTTACTAAATTTCCACACATTTTATTTCCGTCATATTAAACGAAAATATAACCCGAAACATTCATCATAAAAGAGAATTCATAAAATAAATTGGATGCATTTAGCTAATTTTGTCACATGCTGTGACGGGCAGAGAAGCATGCTTGTCATTTTACAGCGGAATTTTAACATAATATTGGGAGTTCGAAAAAAAAATTAGGCAGATGGGAAACCAAATTAAATTTTGTTGCAAAAAGTGTGCATCACCATCAGCTTGGTTGCGTGCCTGTTTAGAACACGCAATAGGAGAAACACATTCGGTAAATGTGTAAGGGTTGTATGTCTATTTGTTTCCCGTTAGAATATTTATTTCATTTATTTACACTTTCAACTTAAGACACGCGCACGAACATACGCGCACACCCATAAACACACGTTTGTTAACGCTCCCTATTGCGAAACATTTCGAATTTCTCTTCTTACATTTTGTTAAAATTTCAATTTACTTTTAGGATTAAACAGTATTATTCACACAATAATTTGAATATCGTAAAAGTTGACATACCTATTATGAAAAAGAGAGAGCATGTATGTCTCTATTATTCATAAAACATTAGAGCATTTAGAGTATTTGACGTGAAATTTGCCACGAATATCTTTAAAAATGTCAAATATCAAAAAGAGAATAATTATTGCGATTGAAAACGTAATCTGAAACAACGGTTGTTCTTTACAAAACTTAGCTAAATGCAATTGAGAATGTATCTATCCTTTATTGTTGCGGGGAGATACATATCAGACAACCGTTAAGAATAAACAAAGCAATAACAATAATCTCGCTACTACTTGCCCACCCACTCGCCGGCCTACTCGCCGGCCTACTCGCCCCCCTTCACTCCCACCCGCTCTCCCGCCTGCTCGCTCTCGTAACCTAAACGTACAACTCTGCGTCTTGCTCGCCCTCTCATTCGCTCCCTAGCATTCGCTTCCCGCTTTTCGCCTTCTTACTAGCCGTCTTACTCATCGACCTACCCTTCTACTCGCTTCCTACTACTCGCTCTTGATCAGCTTCCCCATCTCACCCTCTATTTCGCATCCTCATCGCCCGTGTTCACGCCCTGCAGCTTGCACCCGCCTGCTCGCTCTCGTACACCCAGCTTCAATCTTTGCGTCTTACTTCGCCTTCTTATTCGCGCTCCCTATGTACTCGCTCTTGATTCAGCTTCCCATCTCACCGCTCTAATTTCGCATCCTGATCGCCGCGTGTTTCACGCCCTGCAGGCTTGCATCCCGCTTGCTCGCTCTCGTACAACCGCCCTTACAACTCTTTGCGTCTTTACTCGCCTTCTTATTCGCCTGCCCTAAGTACTCCGCTCTTGAATCAGACCATCATACCCATCTCATCCACCTCACACACCCACCTCCCACACACACAACAACACCCCACACACCACACACCACACTATTTCCGCATCCTGATCCGCCCACCACAGTGTCACGCCACACACACACTCCACACACAACACACACTGCACACCCCCCCACACCACCGCACTCTCAGCACACCCACCACCAACCCCCACAACCCACACGCCCTGACACTACCAGCAACCCCACACACACCCACTCACCACAACACACTCACGCTCACACACCCAACACCACACCCCCACACACCCACACACACCACCCACACCACTCCACCACACTTACACACACACACCACATCACATTTGCGTCTTACTCCCGCCTCACACACCTTACTCACTACACGCCACACTCACACACCCACACCTACAACCCCACACGCTACTCTGCCACACACCACACACACCACCCCACAACGCATCTAACATCCATAACACCACACCAAAACCACCGATACCCACGCCACACACCTCTCACACAACCACCGCCACACATCCAACATCAACACACATCTTATTTCGGCATACAAACTAGATCGCGAGTGTTCACAGGCCCTAGGACAGCTGCCAAACCAAAGCCTGACATATACAGCATACATAAAAAAAGTACCCCACACTTAATTACACTATTTGCGTCTTACTTGCCTTCTATCGCTCCGTATACTCGCTCTTGATCAGCTTTCCCCATCTCAACACTGTATTTCGCATCATCCTCCCGTGTTCACCGCCGTGCAGCTTGCGCTTTGCCGCTCGTCCCTCTGCACTCGCGTCCTACCCCCTTATTCTCCTCGTGAGGGCGGGGCGGGCGGGGCGGGGCGGGCAGGGCGGGCGGGCGGGGCGGGGCGCGGGCGGGGCGGGCGGGCGGGGGGTGGGGCGGAGGAGCCCCTCCTTCGCGCGCCAGTTTTCCTCCGAGCTGCTTCCCCCGCCCTCCGCGCTTGTATCGGCGGGCGCGCTGCTTTAGCGCGTTGCGCAATAAGTTTAATTTGGGAGCGCGCGCGGCGCCGCGCATCTCGAGGGCGCCACCGCGCGCCGCGCCGCCGCCGCCGCCGGGAATAACGAGCTTCCCAAGATGAAGCCAAATATTTTTCCAACTCTTCGAGCGGCGTTGGCAGCCAGCGCCCGCTCGCCGAGCATTCGGCGCCTCTGCCGGGCAGGTTCGAATCGATGAGCAGCGCGCGGCGCGGGGGTGGAGGCGGGGGAAGGCGCGCAGCAAGCGAGAAAGTGAAGGCGGCGCGTGAATGGAGGCGGAAATAGCGCCACTGCCGGAGTGGTGCAGTGCAGCGGGGGGGGGCGGAGGTGTTGCTGAGGGAGGATGCGTATTGATGTGATGCTCGTGTCACCCTGGCAGCGGGAGAGATTTAGGAGCAGCATCTGGTAGTCTTGGGTGAGAGTTATGCGCGTACGAAAGGCAATATTTGAAAAGAAATACTTTGGAAGATCAGTTGCGAGATGAATTTATGGATATTAAAATTGGGGCGGAGAGATCAAACGACTATTTGTGGTTGAAGCCCCAACAGGATAATTGGATGCTTATGAGATGCAAAGATGGTAGAGTAAAGAGGTTAAGGAAAGCAAGGGCTTCTTGAAGGCGGGAAACTCGCCGATGAATGAAAGCGAACACTATGAGGACCCTATGAGGAGTTAACGAACGTAGTGGAAATGATTTCTTTGCACCAAGGGCGAAGGAATGAAGAAAGAGCGTAATAATGTAATAATATGACAAGAATAAAGAATTATATTAGAAGTAATTACGCGTGCAAGGGTTTCATAAAAGTAAATTCAGTGATGCATCTTCTTTCAACCAACAGACAAAACTTCATATACTGTTGCAATAAAAGAAGTATACCGATATAATGCGTAGTGTCTCTGCGGATAATGCACGTAACAGACACTGTTCATAATTTTACATACATTTGTAAAAGCTAGTATCCCACGTAATAGCATATACTAAATTTAGACAGAAATGTGCTATTGATCTTGCAACGAAAAACGCTGAATCAGCTTTGTCCTGGATGTCGAAGACCATAAAGGGATGTATGTTTGTGTCTGTGCATGGGCCCAAGTTCGATGAAAGAGTAAGAAGAGAGCGGCAGGCGCGCTAGTAATTTTCAGAGCCGCGCCCATCATGACCCGTCCCACCTCCGACCCGTCACCGCCGGTTATACCGTCACCATCCACCCTACACCCGCTGCCCCAGTTCCGTATCTTCGTCTCGTCGCTCCTTGCCCCCAACGTACCACCCCAGCGTCGACCTCCGCCTTCGCAGCCGGTTCTGTCCCCGCTCGCACCACCACTCCCACCAGCGCTGCTGCTGCCGGGTCAAAAGTTCTTTTCCCAGGATTAAGAAGTTTTCCGGCTCGCAATGCGCGATTTGGCGGCTGTGTTCGCTTTCCTTCTCGGCAGTCGGAGGGCAGGCGAGCGGTCGCGAGTTGCTCTTTCATGTGCGTGGCACGGCACGGCGCGGCGGGTGCCCCTCTCCGTCCACCCTGGCTGCGCCGCTCTCATCTCCTGGCATATTCATGAGGGCGAAGAGGCGCTGTTTGCTTCTGGAGGTTTTTTAAACGCGCCCGCCGTCGCCCTGGGTGTGTGAAGGCCCTGCGCCCTTGGAAAGGGAAGGTCGGGGCGAAATAAGTTCTGAAATGAGCGGATGAACTTGCTGCTCTTCGCCGAGAGGAGCGGAGGGGTGGGGGAAGGGTATTACACGTTCTTTCACCAGTAAATGACGCTCGGTCGTAGTCTGAACTCGGAAAACTTTTAGTAATAGGTTTTTATATTTGATAATCTTTGATCTTCGAATGAAGAAAACTTTGTTCAAATTAAGTAAATGCAAACAATTTTTAATTCAATTATTCAAATTCACAGTTTCTTTCGTACAATACGTTTTTGAAAATTCTTTCCGTTAGCACCAATTTTGCCATACTTGAACTTACAGGTAAACTCAGAACGTTGAATTTCAAGAAAAGCTATTTACATATGAATTTTACAAATTTAGCTCAGATCTGATACCTTTCTGGCCTTCTTTTTCCTTCTTCTTTTTCTTGTTCTTCTTCCTTCTCATCGTCGTGGCCTTCTTCTATTTTAGCTCTCTGTTTGCAGAACGGTTATAAGAAGCTGTTTTAGCCGGAACAGATTTGATGTCATCGATTTTAATATGATTTTAATGGTACTTGATCAAATAATATTTACAAGATGCAACATGTCCTCTACAGAATTACTGAGTAGGCTTTTTAATTTCTTCTCTCAGAAATTGTAATGTCGGCCATTGTATGTAATCTAAACTTCCTGTGGCACTTATCAGCGCGATTGTTGGTTCGTTCGATATCGGAGTATCTAAAGACAGAGATTTCCTGGTAAAGAACAGTCCAAGCCAAAAGTTTGCAAGCTGAGTGCACTTGAACGAATGGAAGAAGCCTTGATTACATACAGTAACGTGAGTTGTTCATGCGAACTGGTTTTGATAACATATTTTACATCGTTTTGACCTGATATTAGGGATTTTAAAAACATTTTAAGAGCATTGTATTGATTATTTTTGGCAATGTTTTAGTGAATGAAATCTGTCCCCTACTTTTTATGATAACATGGAATAATAATTTGTAGGATACTTAAAAAAATGAGTTTTAAATTTCAACCTAACTATACTAATGTCATAGACTAAGGAGGTATATCATTACTATCATTACTCTACACTAGTGTTTCTTGAGACAATATATAATCTTAATTAATTTTTATAAATTTGGCCTCATTATGTTTCACTTATCTTGTTTTAAAACATTTTACGTTACGAGCATCGCTTCAGTTAATTTCTAAGGATCTATTCAAGGATTTTTTAAGAAAACCCATTGAGATGTTTGTAAATGAATACTTACCTTTTCTATTTATTGTGTTCATTTGAATATAAAAATAATTTGTTTAAAAATCATTGATTTCACAAATTAAAACTCAATATACTTCTCTTTGGTTTGCGCGGCGTTGGAACCTTATATTTTAAGATAATTCTGCAAAACTATGATACAAAACACTGCCGATACAATACAATTTGATGCGTTGTATTTGATACAAATATTTATTTTTGAATTCTGCTCCTTAACTGGCGCGTTGTCACACACATTTCACAACAATCATGAACTGAAGGGATTATATAAAAATTGTATCAACAGATTGAAGAGTTTCTAAAAATTGATCTTCTATTGAAAATTGTCTTATAAACAAGGAAAACTTACAAAACAGTATTTTATTTTTATCAACATGAAGGTGTTATTTAAATACTAACTCACGTGGAGGAGAAAAAACGTGTTTCAGAAAGCTGAAACGGTTTGTTTCATTTAAAGCAAATGAATAATCGAATTTTCGTGGGAGATTATTAAAAAATCATGCTTAATTACGAAAGTTCCTCTCGTAAGGTGTATTTGGAGGATGTCGGGATTTGGAGGTGTATTTGTTCGGAAGACTTGATAAGTGTTTTAAACATTTAGTAGGGAACGGTTCGACGAAATTTTTCAAAATAAATTAAATCATGTGCGTTTTGGAATATTTCTTCTTATTGTATAATTGTGTTAAACATGTATACTAATAGCTTATTGAAATCGAATGAGTGACTTTCAGTAAACCTTGTAATGAGATAAAGGAAATCACTCTTTTATCAACTCTTTTCTGCCACTGTCAACGCAAGTTTTATTTCAATGACTAGAAAATTAATAATTTTATCCTATCCTTACGCGATGACCTAATATAAAATCATGTAATAATGTTCTGTCTCTGACTGATTAGGAACGAATGACAAAAAAATAAAATAACAAAAACTACTCCACTTAATGTAACTTTGTGTAGGAGTAAAAATAATTATTTTGTTTTTTGTATTTATTGTAAAATACTTATGATATATTTGTGTTACATAAGATTCATTCTATTCTCTTATTAAGAAATAAATGCGCCACACAGGGTTTTACCATAAATAAAAGACTCTTTAGTACATAAATGCTGAAGATCAATGCTTTAAATATTTCTAATGTTATTTAAATTTGTCATTATAAATCCAATTTCATTTCTGAATATCGTGATTTATGAAACTTGAACTATATAATTTAACAAATGTCAACCACTTGTTGTTTTTAAAATAATGAGTGCATTTCATTACTCTCTCTTAGATAAATCGAATAGTTGCGTAATGAAATACAAGGTGTTCTACATTCACATAGTTGATTTATGTGCTATATTACATTATAATTTGTAGAATAAACTTAAACATTATTTGACATTTAGAGTAATATGATTTTCAGGGAAAGGTTTTTTCATTCGCAAAGCAGAGCTGCTGTGTTTCTCTCCTCATTTTTTGTCCCGCCGAGTTTCATCCGTTGTGTCGCGTGGACAGTGCATAGGGGATTAGTGGAAAGGATTACGTGAGGCTAGATCTTCCGCTATGTTAATGGATCTCGCACGCCGGGGCACGGACGAGTGGGAAAAAATTCAGGTGGAAAAAGAGATGACAAAAAGCCCTTGGAGAGGCGCCTCTGCGGGGGCTGGAAGATCGGTGACACGAGAGAGACATGACATGGGCTGAGATTCCCTGTGCCACGGCGGGTTTTCATACGATGTGTGGTTGAAAATGAAAAACGCTTCTGGTGCACGGACATCTCTACCGCGAGGGAGGACGATCTACCTACAATCTGCAGGAGTACGGTTGTATTTTAAAAATAACATCTACATCAGCGTAGAAACGTACAGATCATTTTGGACATAAGTGCACTTCTACGAACTGAAGCATAATAATGAAATAGATGTTCTGTTTCGAAACAAAAAAAAGGTTCATTCCTTTCGAAATAAATGTTATTTTCTCTAGAGGTAACATTTTGATTTACGTTTTGAAAATTTGACGTATTCTATTAGTACAATTTGCCTACTAATATAAAGAAGTCTGTGAGCCAATCAGTAATTTTATTGTATACAACAGATATTGATTAAATTTTACAACAAAATCTAACTACTTAATATATGATGTCTAAATCTATAATAATGGCATATTTAAAGAAGAGAGAAGGACTTGAGGATGCTCTTCTTCTTTGTCGTCATTTAAAAAACTTCAGAACTCGAACATTGTGAGGATAAAGAGTACGATTTAGATAATATTACCAGCTTTTAAATAAAGTTGGCACTACATGTAACACAACACAACCATATCTCGTAGTACAAATTATCTCACAAATGGCGACCTTATGAGGGGGCTCAGTGCTGCAGTTTACTATTGTCACTGCAGTACCTGTGACTGGAATGACCTAGGATTCGAGTCACAAGGGTGGCGAATTTTTGACACAAGCTGCAAAGCTAAGTCGAATTCAGCCAATGCCTGGAGAGTTCTATCGTCGAGAATCTCTACTCGATAGTTTTTCAGTTTTTTTTCGAACAATTCGGAATCCTGAAGCAGTACACTAACGAACGAGCCACGGACCGGGCGCTATCTTTTCTTTCCTCGTCCTTGTCCCCTCCTCACACACACACACAAGCACATACCAACAAACACAAAACCACCCACACACAAACACACACACACCAACACGCAAGTCAGAAGACAAGTCGGAAGCTTATAACCTGACTCGGTTGGGATGATGCTTCACTGGTGGAGAAATCTGGAGAGAACAACTCCGCAAGCCGAGGTGTAGATCGATGTCAGAATTCACGTTATAGCGAAAGGGAAACAACGCCAACGCGAGGGTTGAAGCACGCACTTCTCCTAGAGACTAGTGATCATTGCAGTCTCGGAAACACAAAATAATTAATCAATAGCCAATGTCGGGAAAGTATCCTATGTAACCAACCAATTAATAAATATACGTGCTTTGGAGACTATTGCTTGGGTAGGAAATTATTTCTCTAGCTTTTATCCCAACTTGGAATTCCTATATAGAGCTCACTCTCTCTTCATCTCACCTTGAAATTACGAACTATCTTTGCTGTTCTTAGATACTATTTCATGCACATCAAAAGAAGATGGATGTGTTTGCAAAAAAATAAATGCCGAGAATATATTTCTTATACCCACGTCACATCACACTTTGGAACAGGCCCAAAATCTAGGTTGTCTCAGTACAGCGACATGTTTTCAGTATCATGGGAAATGGGCGATATATGCTCCATGAAACAATATCTCATGTTTACAAAACAATATTATTTATGAAGAACAAAAGTAATTGATTCATTATTACATATACTGTAAATATATTCTGTATATTTTTGAATTAACGCTATAAATACAAACATCCTAACCAAAATTAATCCGTTCTTATTTTACTCGTTTGAAAGTGAACGTCAACATCAATCTCGCTTTTGAGAGAAATGGCGTTACGAGGTACTGTTTTAGCCACCTTTGTAGCCCACTAGCTTGGTAAAGGGCACTAGATATGGTACGAATGAACAGACATCTTCCTAATCATTGATACAAAACAGTTGATTTTCCTACATCAGAGAAATCTCAATTACACACTACGGGCATCGCGTTTGCTAAAAAGGTAGTTCAGGTTGCAATTGATGGATAATACTATATTATATATATATAATAGTATATATATATATATATATTATATATATTAGTTATATATATATATATATATCGAGAGAGAGAGAGAGAGAGATAAATAGATAGATAGATAGATAGCTGAAATGAGAAGACGTTTCAATAGACCAAAGTAAGAAGTTAGAGAATAATGTGTAGTTTTCTTGTTATGGTCTTGTTAGATACCCTTGAACTTAGGAAAAATGCAAAAGCAATAAAACAGTTTCGATTTTGCCTGAAAAATGAAAATATTTGATTGTATTATACCACCTATTCTCACTTTTCGCATACTGGCTGAATTTTCAAATTCAGTGAATAACTGCTTGTGACACTGTTTTATACAGATTTGTAGTGTATGAATAGTTTCCAATGGAATGTTGTCCTATTCCTGTATCGAAACATACATACAATTGCTTCAACGATATGGGTGTTGGAAATCTGCTCCTCTTTCTCTGCTCTGAAACTCCCAACACTGTTCAATTATCTTGAGGTCTGGCGATTGTGCTGGCCAGGGAGTATGTTTAATGATATTCTGATTCTACACTAACCACGCCCGAAAGTTTATTGCTGTATGTATGGACTGTAATATGGAATATGGCAAGGTTTGGCAACAGTATACTAGTCATTGTAATCACTTCGTTGTTGATGTCGGGATATATATTCCCAGTAAGCCGGCATGTGAGGTTAATGATAAGACCAGCTGTATACCACCCAAATCCATATCCGCCCAAATCATAACGAAACCTCCCTCATTCTTGACTTAAGAAGCAAGCTCGCAGGATCCTAAGCTTGTTTTGGGGTTCTCCATACATAAACCCGGTCGTTTTTGGGAAACAATGAAAACGATGATTCGATGTGCCATACAACATTCTTCCAGTCATTAAGCGTTCATGATTTTATGATCGTGGAATCATTTATTTTGCACCTTTGCGTTGATTTACGTTATGATGGGTTTCTCAATTGAAACCCTTCCATGAATGTTAGTCTTGTGAAGCTTCTGCCGTACTGTTTTTGTGAAAATAGTATTACTAAAGTGAGTATTTCTGAGTGAGGGATGGTTATGAGTATTGCTTAAGTGGGTGTTGAACAATAAACACTCAGTTGAGCAGTCAATGATTTTAGCCGTGGTAGTTTTACGTTGTATGTCCACAATCCTCTTTAATGTTTGTCGGTCTCCGGCGGTTACCTTCAGCTTTCACCTACTATTCCTCTTTGCCGATGTTGTTTTACAATATTTTATGTATGCAGTCATTTCCGTAAATGCTGTCGCTCGTGAAACCTAAACAGTTCATCTGTTTTCGTCGCAGATGCTCCCGCTAACCTCTCACCGACGATTTTCTCCAACTCTTTGGAAGTCTGACAGATTACACATTTCACCGATCGCTTGTGTTCTCCGTCGCAGAACACCGATAATCCATTGGAATATAACCTTCAAAACGTGGCACGTCAGCTGTGCAAGACAGACGCATCAAAGAGTTTACACGACTACTGTGGCACCAAAATGCAAAAAGATGTACTATATTGCGTTGTGTTTTTATTATTTCGTCCCACTTCTGTGAGTATAGTATGTGCGACAGGAAGCTACAGTGCATGGCCGTATATGTGTTACAGCAACGGTCGCTGTGGTACATGGCCGTAGACGTTGGGACTCGAACCTGGAATCTTAAGGGACGTTTGCGCCGCGCGGCATTGGTCGAAGGCGCGGGGGCTGCTGTCGATAGGCGGGCCAGGTGCGGCGGTGCGGCGGCCTTTGAGGCGCCGTCACTGGGGGGATACATCACCCGCGGCGACGGCTTCGCACACGGGTTCCCTTCGTTGTAGGAGAATGAACGGAATAAGCTTTTTCGTCCCGGCGGCCGACTCCGCCTCCGCCGCTCGGCTCTGCTCCCGCAGTCGTTGCCTCGCCTCTCGCCCTCGCCTCCCACCCCGACTCTGCTCCACCCGCATCCTCCACATCCGCCTCCGCCTCCGCCTCCGCCTCCACCTCCACCTCCACCTCCACCACCGCCTACACCTCCACCTCCTACGTTACCTGAGTTCTGCCGGGGCGACCGCTGCTACCTAATTCGTCTTATAGAAAGCGGCTGATTTTTCAAGCTGAAGTTATGCGTTTGTAATAAATTGATATAATTTTTGTGCTTAATATTATTGTTTATTTAGTTACGTTTTACAAACACGCGATTCTTTTCTATAACGGAAGAATATATGCAAATTTTGACGTATGATAATGCAATTATATTTCATTTGTTTTATTTATCGTATATCTTGTTGTTTGATTTAGTGTGTTGGTAGTAATGTTTCAGAGCGAGGTGTAGTTTTAACTGTGACTTTGTTGCTGATTCATATAAAATTTATATGCGAAACAAATATTATTAATTTTTAATCGATATTAGATTACAAATTCATTTAGATTTATAGCTAATGAAGCATCGTGACCCTAGTTTCAGTTCAAGTATACTGTTCTCAAAATGCCACTTGGCAGAACGTTAGTCATAATAGTTCTTCTCCCTAGGTCTATCCGACCGTCGGTTACACTGTATCTCTTGAAGGGGCGCATATTCGACCATACACTAGGCACCAACACACTTGCGGGATCCTGAAATTTGGGGTCAGCAGAACTCAAGTCTTTCCGCGACATCACAAACATAAGAGACAAGAGACAAACAAACATGCACAAGGCTGAATTCGAACCCGCGACCCTTCAGGCCCAAGCGTTGAGTTTCTACATGCTCTTAGCCACCTCGATCATCCAGCTCGGCAGTAATAATAATTAAGTTTTATATTATTATGCATGGTTCAAAATGCTTAAGCATTTCATACTGTATTAAGGATTTACGACTATTACGATAATTATAATTTCTCAGTTGTAAATGCACTATTTTCAAAGGAACTTTTATTGATTACTAAAATTGGGAAGGTAACGTTAACTATTGTTAATTTGAAGGAATATGTTGATAAAATCCATCCAAGACCCGTCGTCTTCGCGAATAGGTAATTGTACTTATAAGTATTTAACAGTTAACTACGTGGTAGTTACAACACCAATTTTACAGGAACCAGGAACCTGTCACGAAATGTACTCGTAAAATACTATTACATCAAATAGAACTATTTTAGATAGGCTCAAAGAAATTTTTGACATTTCTTAAAAATAAAATCACATTGATTGTGAGGCCACTCTAAAACAGGACAACGGAAATTTATCAACTAATCTGTTGATAAGCCTGTCGGCTTAGCTCATTGGTCAGTGTGCTCGCTTTCCATGACGCAACCCGGGGTTCGATTTCCGGTCAGACAAGATTATAGTGTGCGTTTTCCTTACTTCGCCCTGTATATGTTGCTGTGTGACAATGAGAAAATTCACTTCTCAGGTTGAGAAAACCGGAATACGGCGTGGGGATGACTACGTACTAACCTCACATACCCCCTTAACCCTTGGCCGTGAGGCAGGGACGGCGCTGGTAGGGCTTGTCGCATACACAAGCCAGCGCGCCGAGTGCAAACACACAAAAATGTGTTAATTCACTATAACTCGTGTTATTACGTTTATTCATGTGAATGAAGTAAATACACATCCCGTGTTTTTTTATATTTTGTGTTATATTTCTGTACATTTCCTTACAAGTCACTTTTTCTATCTTATTAATTTTTAATCATCATTTAAAAGCAACGTCTACCTCAATCTTTAAGATTTTATTCATTTTTTGCCAGTGTGACTGATCCTTTTATAAGAATAAAATTTTTGGACTTTCTCTCAGGCAGTCTCTTTAGCGATGTACGAGCTCCTTTGGCAACTCGCCTCCCGGCCACAGGCTGCTGCTTCGTGCGCCATTGGACAGCTTCGACCTCGGCACTCATAGTCAATTTAGCGGAATGGAATTTCCCGATACTATGTTTATATAAATCATCTCTTCCTCGCCTAACGTCAGCCTCCCTTCCGCCCTGATAACCTCGGACGAGCGTGAATATTTCACCTCTGTCTTCCCGTCGTCGCCTCCGCGCCGATTCTACCATCGCCACCGCCTTTCAAACAGGATTCCAACCGAAAAATTCCTTTCTTTTTTCTGCATCCTGGAACCCGTCCCCTTCAGCCCGATTGACATCTCAGCGTTTACTCCCTCTCGGCGTTTACTCCCTCTCTGCGATTACTCCCTCTCTGCGATTAATCCCCCTCTGCGATTACTCCCTCTCTGCGATTACTCCCTCTCTGCGATTACTCCCTCTCTGCGATTACTCCCTCTCTGTGATTACTTCCTCTGTGCGTTTACTCCCTTTCAACGTTTCCTCTCTCAGTACTTTACTCTCTCACTGGTCTCACCAACAGGCATGCACTTTAACCTTTCTGCGGTAACAATCTCTCAACTCCAGTCGAGTCGGTCGTATCAATGTTGTTCTCATCTCTCGTGGGCATTGCGGGAATCAGGTCTTCCATATTTATCAGAGAACGGTATCCCCTTACTCTCCGGCCAGAGAGCGCACAGAACGCAACGTGATAGTGACAGAGAAACAGTGAATCTCTTCGACGAAGAGCTGGGAAATCGTGGATGTAAGGTCAGAGTTCAGCATTGGGTATGCGAGTGGAAAAGGTGGCCGGATCAAGGTAGTAGAAATGGTTTGTGGGAACATGAGGGAGGGAAAGATGGGAAATTTCGGAATTGGACTGATAATACTGAACGGTTAAAGGTAGAAAGATGTTAATGATGAAGAAAAAAAATAGCAGTGAAAATTTTTTGTTATTATAAAACGAAAGATTGTTAAATCAATGATTGTCAACATGATATGTTTACAAAGGACGGCTGTATCTCCATGATATTCAAACATAATCAATCACTCGTATATTTTGAATTTCGTGTCCCAAGAAGTTGTGTCTTTTAAATAATAACAAATTACACTGTTTTAATAATAATAAAAATAACTATGTTTTAAAATATGCGAGAAGTTCGATAATTTTCAAAATAGCCTGATGATGCGACTGTCCTACGAAGAAAAGTCTCTAAAATGAACATTAAAATATCACTGAGGCTTCGCTTATTTTTGCGCATCGACATGTTGTAAGAGATTCTTCATGTAGCATTGTTCCATTGAGCTCTGATTTTTGTCAGGGCAGTTGCAAACAATGAAATTATATTTAAGAAATTATTCAGTATACTGTTCATCAGCTTATGTACGATTATACTCGTGTGTTAAATATACGTCGGGAACGGCGATGGTTAGGCAACGTCTTAGGGATCGAGCTAACTAGTAAATGGGAGTCGCGGGTTCGATGTCTATCGGAAATTTTCGTATTTGGCATCGCTGATTTGGTGGCCTTGCCGGACTGGAAGTCGTAGGAAGGCAGCTTTGATCCGTGATTTCTCTAATCGCATCCAGGCGAATTCTGGAACAGCAAAGTAAAATACGGGACGACACGAAATTCGTCTCATACTATCTTGTCCTCATCTCAATCCTTGGGTTTGATGTTTGTGCCATGGCCTGATAGGACAATTCCCGTTTCTTTGCACGAACCATCCCAGAAATGTAGAAAATATCCAACGAGAAGCGGAGATTCGAAGTAAAGTGTGGTCGCTGAACATTTCCAGGGGCACTTTGCGAGTTGCGGTGAGGCAACTGAAATCTAAACAAAAATATGTTTGTTGTATATGCAACTAGAAGTTATAGGTAAATATGAATCGGAACACTTTTATACGTATTGCGTTTCGACTGTACGTTGCCTCACTCAGCTTTAAGCAAATACTCATAAATTTGTTGGTGAAATTCAATGAAAATTTGTAAAACTTTATTCGACTAGTCACTAGTGGTTATGATAAGGAACAAAAATGTTGTCGTTGGAACAAAGTTCGATCGAATTTTGATCTTCATTTTGATTAGCATAAATCAAACATATAAGCAAGGAAGAAAATGTCTTTATAATATTTCTTCGAGAGTGCATAGATCTAATTATTTATTATCTACGAAGATAATGAAGTAGCTATGTTTTACGAACATTGATTTCCAGCTGCATGAAAAAGATTGCCTGCTGCATGAAAAAAATATAGGATATATTTTAATTTACTTCTTAAATTTTGTTTTACGTTAGATTTATGTACAAATATCACACAACTAGAAAGTGACAATAGAAACATATTGAATTATGACATACATTATGTTTAAGGGAAAATGCTGTAAATAAGAAATTATTTTAATTAAACTTCCTTTTTGCAAATTAGAACAATGTTTTCTAAGAAATTGTCTTAAATCAGTGAAATATTGAAATAATTACTTTATTTTTAAGAAAATTTATTAATGTATTACACCTTTTTGAAAATTTCCGACGAAATATCTCGGCTCTACTGGGAAATTGAAACTATAACTACAATTGAAATTCATTCTCTAGAGAACTGTATAATTGTCAATTTACAACAATCTTTTAATCACAAATTATCAGCAATTTTAGCTGCAATAATGCTACAGAAAAGGTTATTTGTGAAAAGGATCGTTTAAGCTTATATCACTAGGATAGTAGTTGTACTCGGAGTAAATACAAACAAAACTATATCCAAAAAAGAAAATTTGTAGATTTAAGAAAATTAATCAGACTATTTTACTTTGCAATGAAAATTAGAAAACGTAAAATTACATACTTTTTCACAATTTCAGGTAGTTATTCCTTAAGATAAGTAGGTAACTAGCTTACCATCCAGTAAGCTTTAAGCACTGTATTGAATGTACTACTGCAACCATAGCGTTTTATATAAACCATTACAACAAACTCTATTTGTATAAATACATTTATTTATCTATTTTGCAAGAAATGCGTACCTTTAAGCTTCGTATGACTAATGAACGCACAATTTCGGCTAAGGAAGGAATAACAACACGACACAACAAACCACATGGCGCTATAACCACTTCAGCTCTACTACTCAGCAGTCAGTAGGCCACCTTAACACCAGCGCCATCCCCCCCCCCCCTCACACACACACACACACACACACACACACACACACACAAGGCTCATTGTGTCGGGTGCGACACCGGGGGGTACAATCGCGGACTTTGTTTATGGTCCATTAATGAATAAGTGAGCGCGAGCGACAAATAGAGTTAGTGCGCGAATGCGCTGGTTTATGCAAAGCCCCGCCGTCGGCACGACCGGCCCCGTGTCCGCACGGCAGTCGCACGGCCGCCGGGCGCGCGCTCGCTCCCGCTTAGTTCGGAACGCGTCGCTAGCACGCGTGCACGGACGCTTGAACAGCCGGGGGGGGGCAGGTGTTTACGGCCGGTCGTTCGAAGAATTTCACCACGCAGTGCGGTGCGTGTTGCCACTGAATGTAACTGCGAGTGGGGTAGTATACAAGGTGTTAATGAACAATACGCTTGAAAAATTGTGCCAGTTGGAAGTTAGAATGGAACGAATTGACAGTTTGCTAACCCATTCTTGTTTTAAAAAAAAGTTTGAGTTGTTTGATAGTCGCTAGTGAGAAATTTTCATGACGTCAGTAGTGTACACAATCGAATGTTTTATCTTCCACTTATGGGATACTCGTTCGGGGCATGCCTTCAGGGGAAAGTTTGCCGTGATTATTACTCCTAAATGTAGCGATGTTCTAATCAAACAATACGATTTAATAATTATTTCGGTTTAATATTTAAAAAGGACAAATAGAAATTTTAATGACTGGTTATTGTTTGACAAATGACATTCACAAGTGAAATATTTTGAAGATGGCAATAGACACGACGTATTCTCCAAGTTATGGACTCTTACTCTTCGAAATTGATGAAGATTTACGGTAATTAAAATCAAATTGTATAGAATTCTATTGTTTTGTTTGGCGTCCTCTTCTGATTATTCCATATTATGTTTATTAAAATTTACTTTCGTAATGAATTGGGTAGTTGATACAATGACACGTCCCTGAAAGAGGAGAATTTGGTCCCGGCTATTTTTTCATCTTCCGCTGTCTACTTACATCAGATTATTCCTCTTCAATTCTGTGTATACTATTGCATTATTATAAATAACATATTAGTAATAAAAAAATTAGTTGCAATTTATGAATTAGCACATACTGTTATAAATGGTATGTCAGTACTCATCACACAAGTGTATAGCAACAACCACACCTCGTGTGATGAATACTGTCCCAAATTTCTCTTTTTGAAAATTTGACTTCTAACAAGTTTAATTATTAAATGAAATCCTAGGCTTCCGCGAGTTAAGTCGAAAGACATATCGCTGTCCGGGAGGCGACACGTCCTACACACATTCGCCAATGTTTCGGCCGTCATACTGTGACTTTTCTTAGAGTGCAATGCTATTTAATTGTAATTGATAATAGCATTATTTGAATTATTATTATATACTCAGAAGTATTTACAGTGACTTCCTACAGATTAAAGTGTGCCGGTCAATGGTTGAGGAAGTCGACACACCGCTCGAATGATAAAGCATTCGAGTCCTAATATTCATTATTTACAAGATTAACAATAATATTTATAAGATCCATAATAATATCCCTGTCTTACGTGGATATAAACGTAAATGAAGAAAAATTATGCACCGCACTGGGAATTTATTTTATTTTATTTTGCAAAAGGGTGTTGCGACCAGCTGATTCGACGCTTTCAGAGAAGCAAATGCATAGTTTTCACTTCCAGTTGTTAAATAGAGATCGTTATTAATTTGACATGCACCTTTTGAAGTACTAATCGAAAGATAAGATGTCATTTTAGTAATGTATAGTTAGAATCGACCTCATCATTTGTTTCGTGTAACGAGATCGTAATGTTTATCCTCTTTAACATGAACTCTTATGGTGACTTGAAACAAGAAATTTTACATTTTGAGAAAACTAACAATTAAAAGTAGTTTTAAAAACTACTTCTTAAGTAGCTAGCATCACAAAGAATTAATGTGTCCAATTTGAAAGACACCTGCCATTTCAAAGGGAAGTATTCTGCAAAATAAAAAGCCCAAGTCCGTCCGAAGGCAAATGTTCACTTTCTTTCTAAGGGGTCGGGACGGTAACACGCAAGTTGGTGACACTGCTTGTGTAGCGCGCCTCATTCAACTCGAATGACTAGACCCCCGCAAGAATCTTCAGATTCCTTTCGGTTGTCATAGCGCAATGAAAAGTTCCTCTCCTGAAACACGTTTCGTTTGTTGTTAACCAGATTTCCAACAAAACTGTAAATCGGTAAAATATTTGATATGCTCTAAATAAAACGATCAAATCAATAAATATTAAAAATGAATCATTTGATACTGCAGTTGACGAGCAAATGAGTGATCATGAAAGTTTATAGACTTTTTATACATTCAGTGAAGTATTAGTATTTTGTTTGGTGTTGTACATTCGCTCCAGGATAATGATGAGTTGATTAAAAAAATATATTCTCTATTCTATTAAACTAGATAAACAGTGAGTAATTATTACATTCTACATCACAGTTGTTTGATAACTTACAGTGGACCCAAACAAGCAACTGATGCAAAGATCAGCGCTCCATTCAATTGAGCTACTGCAGTTGATAATCAGTTGAGCTGTTGAGGTGCCCAGCGGTATTATAAATATAGTTCTTAGTGACATCAAATTCGTTGAGTTATAAGAAATATACGTTTTTGCAAATCTAAATAACCTATCAAGTTTACTCTTCATTTTGAATTTCTCCATTCCCTAGCATGTGATGTATTGGTACAAGTACAGACTCTAATTAATTGTGAAACTTTATTGCTTTAAAATGTTTATTTTCTGCAAGTGAAATGAAAATAAATTGGTATAATTTCATAAAACCTTTCGCACCCCGTTTTGTTTCTATACTGGTTCCAAAATTCACTTGTTCCATAAATAATTATTTCCGAATATAATTTGGACACTCTGTCCACTAGGAAAAAACTCATTCCAACCACCTTCAAGAAAAAGGAAATTGAAAATAAGTGATTACTTAAAGTAAGTGTCCAATTATCATTTTTCATAAGCGACGTAAGTGTCCAATTATCATATTTTTATCAACGTGGAATTAGTACATTCTGAAGTAATCAGGAATGTTGTGCAGTTACATTTACATCAGCTGTTTTGCAAACATATGGACACACAGCATACGTATTCAATATTTTTCAACAAAGGATATTCGATTTCAAATGTACGCTATCATAATTGGATTGTTAATTATTCTGATATGTATAATCATAACTTCAATGATGTGTTGTTTGCAAAATTCAAAATATTCTGGAAAATTAGACCAGTTATTGAAACATGAGAAATGAATGTGAATAAAGTTCGGTTACTTAAGGAACACACAGTTTGTGTGATACCTACGTATTTTGACGTCGGTATTTTGATGATTGAGGTGAAGGAAATTTAGGTACAAGAAAAAGACTAGGAGGAAAACCGTACACTGTTGGGTAAGTTCAGAATATATGAAAAATAATGGGCCCCGCTAGCACTTAAAACAGGTCTGCAGCTACAATATCAAGAAATCACGTTTGAGCAGTTACTTGCTGCGTGTAAGGATATCAGTCGAAATAACATGGCAAAGCTTTAAATTCATGTTATCTGACTTGTACCAACCATTAATGTTCTCACTTAATTTTCCTTTTTATTTACGCCAGGAATGCAGGTTTAGAAGTTGAATTCAGCTGGAATAATACAATTATTTTTCTTCACAAAGTTTCGAATATAGGGTGACTTAATGTCCCTGAACAGTAACACTGGTTCTACGAGGTGAAAGGTTATCGAGGTGACCTTAGGCGTACAGAGGTCAACAGTGCCGCACATCTGATTGTAAACTTTTTCTCACGCGATCTGATTTCATTCTTCACTCGTTGCTTC
>BOPP01000021.1:3798713-3811652 GCA_017312745.1 Gryllus bimaculatus
TTAGGCGATCTTAAGGAAAGCGTGACAGTATCCTAGATGGAGCATAAGCAGTACGGCCAAGGTTGAAAGTTCTTTTGCTAGGACAAGCTTTAAGCCTTAAATAAAAATTTTTCAACAGTTTGTTTGTGTACTCTTTAATGCAGCTAATGTTTAATTCTCTTTGAATTTGAGCGTTAGGAAGAAACCAGGGAGCTTCGGAGACCATTCGAAAAAAATTGTTTTGAATTATCTCCAATTTGTTAATATGCGTGTTTGCGGCGCCTCCCCACACTGAGCACGCATAGGTGAGCGATGGACGAATTATAAATTTAAAGATTGTTACACCATTTTCTAATCTTAATGCAGTGTTCTTATTTATTAGTGGGTAAAGTTTGACTATTTTTGTATGGGTTTTGTTAGCCGTATCCGTTATGTGATTTTTCCATGTTAATTTCCTATCTAATTTAACTCCTAAGTATTTTACGGGTTAATTATTGTTTAACCAGAGAACAGGATTGTTACTTGATTGTTAACATAGGAGGGATTATGAATCTTTTAAGTGAGAAAATCTTTGCTTGTGATTTGTTTGTGTTTATCTAGATTCTCCATTTATCAGTCCAACTAATTAAGGTATTTAAGCCCTTTTGTAGGTTTTCTAGGGCAATAACCAGTTCTTCATATTGAGAGAGGATGGCGGTGTCGTCTGCGAACAAGGCTATTTCGGTATCCATTACTTCCAGGAAGTCGGCAAGGTATATTTTAAATAAAGTCGGTGAGAGTGGGGAACCCCAAAAAATTAAAAATAAAAAGAAGAAAAAGAATTAGAAGAAGAAGGACAAATGAGAAGAAGAGAAAACAAGAAAAATATCGATATCGCTGGAGTTCTGAATTCCCTTAACGAAAAAGATATACCATCCATTCATATTTTTGCTTGCGAATTCCCGGACAACTCGATCCCTAACATCCTGTGATTTTAAAACAATAAAGGACTGGACATTGCTCAGTGACATTAAACGATTAAAATCTATACACAATTGCAAGTCCTAAGTAAAATTTTTTGTTGCATAACTGTTTCTATACCGTTAGATACTCCAGCGGTCATCAAAATGGAAATTAATATTGATTAACAATGATAGTTAATGTATTAGTTATAATTTGGAAAGAACAATTTTAAATGACTAAATATATCTGTAACAATTATTGTACATCAGCTTCAGGGTCAATGACTCCCAACTCGACCAGGTTTTTTCTCCCGTTTCCGGATGATTTGAGCGAATGATGAGACGTCCCCTTGTTTCGCTTCTAAACATAAATGTAACCTGTCTATCTCTGCGCGTTTTCTAGGATTTCGAGAGTACAATATTTATTAAAATTAACGTTCTCTTTATTACTGAAGCAGTAAGACCATTCTATCACATTGAGCATGATGAGGTAAAATAGTCACAATCTGCAGCTTTTACCACTGCAAATAGTTTTTACACGGGAGCTAATATTTTTCTACCAATTTTTGCTGTAAACGCTCGTTTACACCTCTTTTCATACTTCAACTTGTAAGTGGTTAGAGTAGAGATCCTAGAATGTAGGAAAGCTATCTCAGAATTCATTTCTATCCATAAATCGCCATACACACTTATTTGACGTCAAATTAAATTAATTAATCATGTAAATAAATAAGATCACATTATGAATACAGCTGACCGTATCGCCGTCGTAAGCGGGAAGCGTGACGTCAGAGAATGGTGTTTTTTATCGGGAGTCTTCGTCCGCTCTTTAATTTTGTTGTTGTTGGAGAAGCGGCCACAACGGCAGGATGCGGTCACGCTACGTGCCGCTTTTGGACTTCTACCAGACTCCTCGATTATTGACTAGAAAGAGATGGAGGCGCATCTGGAAGACACCCGTTTTACGATTTCATCCGATGAAAATTGGATTGGATCCTGTAAACAATAGTTGCCGTGTCCTGCTTCGATCTGGTGTGTGTATCATTTAACCATTTTTGTATTGCTCAACTTCCCAACGTTTTAAGTGAATTGACTGTCACAAAGAACATATGATGATTAACGGAAAATAAATAGTATCGCTGTCAACATACCTAGTTTAAGTGAAAATATTTTTACAGTTATTTTGTATATTTGTATATGCTCCGATTTGCAGTCACATACTTGAAAATTCACTTTTCTCATAAATCAATTACTATATATTGATAAAAAGGGAAATTTTAAATTTTATTTATTGTGGAAATCATTCATGAGATATTGAAGAAACGTTAACAATGAATGCTTAGAATGATACAATTAGTGTAAACTCTGTGTAACAAACTTCTGTACAATAAACTCTCTAGAGTACATTTTTAAGTTGTTTGTTCAAGTTGTTGGTATCAAGAATGAGTTAAATAGAAAAGTACTTTTCATGTAGTACATAAAACACGACTGCATATGTTTTGAAGTTATGTGAACAGGCTTTCAACTGAAGTTAATATACACTCTAATTAATAAAACACAATAGAAGAAATGTTAAAAAAGCATAATACGGATTGACATATTTCTTTAAAGCCAACAAATGGAACTTACTACAAGTGTAATAATATGATCTTCTCTCTGATTCTACTTACGTATGTCAGTAATGAGATTGCAGTCACCGCCAGCAAGCACTGTCCTCGTTTGCTGCATTATCATTCCAGAGCACGTAAAGGCCTGCGATCTTAGGGGAGCGTGCCGGCAAAAGCAGCTAACTCCTTTTTCGGCCGCCACTACCCCGTCTAATGTATACGCGATGAATATTCAGTCACCTGTCGCCTCACCCCCAGTCTGCAGCCAGCATTGCCACTAAGCTTCTCTTGGGCTGTCGCAGTCACCCTCGCCAACATTGAATCATCGTCCCTCATTCTCTTTCCCGTTCCTTTCAGGGGTTCCGTCCACTTCTCTCCGCCCTCGAAACGGATACTTCCGATTATTTCGCCGACGTTCACAAAATCACGATGCTTTCTGTCCCTTTGATCTTTCATGCTGCAATTCTTTCCAATGCCATTCTTCTCACTCTTTCCTAAGCCTGTTTTGTCTGTCACATTTTTACCATCTCGCATACGTACGTACATATAAAATAATAAATAGAATATAGAGAAAGTTGCGCAATGCTGCAAAAAATCGATTTTCAGATTTCAACGGCACTACACGTTTTGGGGTCTCTTGATAACGAAAAAGTGTTGTTTTTTGGAAAAGGACCGTCCGACCGTCCGACCGTGCGACCGTCGAACCGTCCGTCTGCGAACGAGACGAGGGCCTAAATTGCGTAGAATTTTTTCCAAACTCGGCCGTTATTACCTCACTGGAAGCTCTGTTTTTTAATTTCATTCTTTAGTTTTGTGACGTACTTTACCTGAAGTCCGTTGGGTATTTTCGAAAATTTCTGACAAATGGTTTCTATTATTTTAAAAGAAAAGTGTAAAATACACTTAAAGGTGGTATACATCCAATTTTCACTAACTCTGAAATTCCGAAAGCGACGAATGGTTGGAACTATTTCGGCGTCTTCCATCAACTACAAAATTGAAGATGGAGATTTTTCTTTCAAATTATATATTTTCACATAATTAGATCTTTCATTATTGTCATGTACCGTTTAAAAAAACTACTTATTCCTTTAACGTTTTGTACGGATAGTATTAAATGCACAGCATAAAATAACTTACAAGCCATTTTGAAGCATTCATTTGTTTCTGATTTCAAAAAAAAGCAAATGTTTTTTAAATGTCTCCCACACCGTTGTTTTTTAGCGATTGACATTTCCAGTGTTTTGTATTCATTATTGCATTTATGAGTAGAAGTGGTTTAAAATATTGCTTATGATGTTTCTCGAAAACCCAAAGTCTACTTTTTGTTTGCGTATAGGCCAACTCGGACCACGCGTGCATCCTTCTTCAGCAGGTGCAAGTATCTTTCTGAAGGGAGGGGGAATTAGCATTGTAGTTGAATCCCGATTTTTATCCCCGAAGATTGTTAGCCCTGGGGGTATGGACGATGAGATGATAATGATGATGATGGTGAGGAAGGCATACACATATAGACATACACATATACTCCCATGGCCAAGGCGGAAACCGCGATCTTCTCGTCTGAGGCACTCCAGCCCTACTGATCTCAGCCATCTGACCAGCCAAAAGTCATCTATGATAATTAACTTCAAATTTTGCATTTATAGAAACGCTTAAACGACTTTCTCTTAAATAGGGCTCCGAATGGCAGCTGGTAAGAGGATAGGTCATGACAAAAAAGCACAATACAAAGAAATTAGAAAGCTAACTAGTATGAGAAAGTCTGTGTCTTTCCGTAGCACCACTAGTTTGATTCTTGTATTCTATACAACATATTCAGTCCGTCATATATTCACCATATTTGCCCCGTTTAAACATTGTGAGAAGGAAACTGCGCTTGTCGGCTTCTCTAAATCGGACACCGCTTCGTTCGTTACCCTCTCCTTTCTCTGCCATCAATTCTCAAACCTACATCGATCTCATTTACTACCCTTTTGTCCCTTTAACTTACCCCAACCGAAATCGCTACCTGTCACCGCTCCGAGGTTTCCCTTGTCTTCGCCTATTCATTCCTTCTCCTCACTCGCTGTCGCCGCCTGGCCTCGTAGTCAGTTGTGACTTTTGTGCGGTGCGGGGCCTTCTGGTAACGAGGAAATATTAATGGACCATCAAGCAGCGAACTCTGGGCGCGACTAGGCGGCGCAGGCGGCCACGCGGCGCGTGATCGATAGCCGGGAGAGTCGACTTGGGTCAACATCGCAGCTGCGGCGGTCGGGATTTGCGAAACTAGGAGAGCCGCCTCGGCCCTGGTTCGCGCGGTGTCGGTCCCGCTCGACGAAAAGGGCGATGAGGACGAATAAGAGGAGGCGAGGCCAACCAGAGCGTGAGGAAGCATGTGTTGACAAGCAAAGCGCGATCGCTATCTGACGAACAACTCGGAGGAAGTTGGGCAGGCAGACGAGATAGGGTCGGTGGCGGCGTCTCAAGGGCTGAGTTGGCTGACGGACTCTTCAGCTGACAGCAGGACAACTGGCCTCGTAGTCCGTCGCTTGCTTCTCTTCCCAAGATTCCCTCCAGTTGGTGACAGCCGCGCCCCTTCCAAGTTCTGGAGGATTCTGCAGCAACTTTCAAGAAGGGACGAGTCTAGGAAGATCACGTAACTTGCGAACGTTGACGCGATGTATTTATATATAAAAAACGGAATCCGTTAACCCAATAACTTGAGTGACGTAGATAAATAAATTCTTATTAAAACATTGGGTTGATATTTCGAGTCGAAAAACTGGACAAGTCTGAATAACGAAAGCAGGTTGCCAGGAGGCGGGAGGAAATCATTAATATCAGAAGTCGTCAACCATCGCAAATTGAGAATTGTTTGGAAATGTTTAGGGAAAGCGATATGTTATCTAACTCGTGTGGCAAAGAAAATATTAATCTAAAATGTATGTTGAACTTCTCAAGGAGAGCATTCAGATGTAGGAACAAGGAAGAAAATGCAATATATTCGCGTTCATAGATTCTCGTCTTATGGATTTGACTCAGAACCATTCGAAGCGATTGAGTCTACGAACGAAGGTATTATATTTACCATAAATGTAATTATAAATAAATCATGCCCTAAAATGTTTTTAGCTCAAATACAGGTGAAAATACTTTCAACTTTTGAGAAAAAACGCAGAAAAGTTCAAGAAATAACTGTGTTGAATGGTGTTGCCATATTTGATGTTATCTCAAGAGCGTGCATTAAAAATGAACTTGAGGTAACTATCACTTTCATGCATAAATGATCAACAAGCGTGCGTTAACGCAACAAACTGCGTGAGCACATGTTGATATTTCAAATGATAACAACGGCTCGTTTAATAAAACTGGTCATGAAATGTCGAAATGGGAATTGAAATACAAAATCTGTTAACACATTAGTTTGTTCTCAATAATTAACGCGCATGAACGAAAATTATGGTACTATATCGTTTGGAAAAGAGATATAAGTACGAGTACTTGAGAAATTATGCAGATTAGAAAACGGTGAGGCCATGGAGAACAAATGTCAAGAGTAGAAAAAGTAGGTCAAAGGAACGAAAGTGCCAAGAACACCAATGGTAAAACGTAAGACTGATCATTCGGTTTCGAGGGGGACTAAAGAGACGAGGTCCCTAAAGTCCACGAAGGCTAATCAATTGGAAGATGAAAACTTTATGTTGATTGCAGTATTTGAATCTGTGCACAAACCTTCGATAAAATATTTTGACATGTGGTGATAATTTTGACATGAATATTGATAGAACAAACGTAAAATGATAATCTGTGGAAACTGAACAATTTCGTCATTACCTACGAATTGCACATTAAAGATGCCTGATGTAGTGACTGGGATTTGATCCCAAAGACTGTTCGCTGGTTACTATTCTACAAGTGAACAACACGAACAGACGGGTGAACAGCAGACGAAAAAATGTGTCGGACTTTGACCGAGAGAGTGACGACGTGACAAATGATTGAGACACACCAAATAACAGCCACTGGTGAAGCATTTGGCATTACCCAAACAGGGGGGTAGATGAGAGCTTAACATTATTCTAATACGTGTGCCTTTGCCTTTTTATAGGATAAAAGAAATTATAGGTGTGTGATTTAGTACAGTGAAAGTATAGAAGAAAAGGATGAAACCCCAGAAGATGTGTGGCAAATCTGCTTTTCCCTTACCTGGAAAGGCAAAGACACTTCACACTAGATGTGGAAAACTGGGAATTCAATCAAGGGAGATTGTAACTCTGCAAATGAATAACCATATTCGGACGACGGGGGTTGAAAGAAATGACTGAATGGGGCAGAGCGAGTGATAAAGGGGGTCCAGTGACTGACCACACTCTCTGGTGACGATGTGAAACGTATGGTAACGCACAAGCGATATGATGATGACCTGAACAACGATCGCAGAACTAAGACTATACACACCCCTAGCATAATGGAATTAGTACGTACTCGGTTTCTGAGGCAGGTTTTTCCCCCTTCAGGGTTTTTTTCCTGAGCCGTACCTTATGGTCTCTTTTCCGCGGCTTTGATGCGATGGAGAGACCATTTGGGGTGAATACCAGAATTCGAAAGATTAGAACGCCAAAGGATGTTGGTATTGTAATGGCTTAAAGCCTTCGGCCTAGCCACATAGTAGACCATAAGTAAGCTAATTTGTTTGTAATAATTACCTATTAAATAAAATAAAATAAATGATGGAAATGCGGTAAGGTAGGGCTTTTGTCCTACAAAGAACAACGAGGTCGGTAGCCGGCAGTAACAAAATCGCTTCAACTCGTAAAGAGATCGGAGAGTGCGACGAGCGGAGAGCAAGGGAGGGAAGTCGCAGCGAATGACCGCACGCGGAGGCGGTGATGCCAAGCGTCTGTCTGGCAAAGGGGCGTGACGCCGTGGCACAAGCGGCGGGCCACACCGTCTCCAGGGAGAGCTGAGCGCCGCTGGGCGCCGGGGCTGAGGTTGCGGCGCGAGGGTGGAGGATGAGGGCGAGGACGGGGCGAGGGCAGGAAGTGCGTGCCCAAGTCCTGCGAGGGAGATGAAACTTCTGGGAACATGGAATCTTGTAGGAGTTGAAACTCGCTAACTGTTCTTTGGGTAAAATGTTTTTTTACCGAAACTATCTCTGGTGCAGTGACCCAATGGTGAGAGATGGTTGGGAAAATCACCGCTAGCCGGCGTGAAGGTCGGCGCCAGACCTCACCATCCAACTGAGGAAGATCACACTTACTAGTGACCTTAGTACTTGCGCCCTGAACTTAACTTCAAATAATGAATAGAAATTATATGTGAAGTTTTTAGAGAATTTGGTATTATTACTAAATTGTTTTTCAAATTTTGGATTAATTTTAAGCAAAAAATTCTAGAATGAAAAATAATTCAGATTGTGAGACTATTGTTCAAAATGAATTCAATTTAATAACTACAATTGATTTCAATTTAGTAGTAAACAAATTATTACGATGTATCTATGTAAATGCTTGAACAAAAATATCAGATGTGGAATTAGAACGATTAAATAAATAATTCACAAGCTAATTATTTCTTAATGTAGAAAATAAATTATTGATTTGGCGATTATTAAATGTATCTTCCATGTAATAAAACATTAAGCATCAAGTGTCTAGAAAGAAGAAGAAACAAATAATTCAATGAATTATTTTAGACTTCCAGATGTGTGAAATAGTTCTTTTTAATGATGGTCAGTCATAAATTGTGCCAATATAATTATATTCTGAAAATAAAAGTAAAATGTTCAAACCTTGGTTTGAAGGTTTCTAACAGTTACCTTGGTACCATAAATTAATATGGCGTGAATTAATAACAAAACTGCTTAATACGTTGAAAATACGAAGGAAGAACTATTTCTCATCATATGTGATGAAGTACAATATAAGATATTATCAAAGTGTATACAAATAATTATATTATTGTAAATAGATATACACGCCCTACGTAATGTAACATTTTATAAAATATCTAGTTTTTCTTTTCTTTATCATTTATTGTCTTAATGAATGTATCAATTTTTTTTGTTATCTCGCTCATTTTCTTAATTGATTTTGATTTTTTATTTGAATAGATAGTGCGTTTACGTTCTTAATACATACGTTACATAAAATTATCTGATTTCATAGCGTAGTTCATCATAACCAGTTGATTTACATCGCACAGGCGAGCAGCAAATGACAAACTGATGACCCCCACAGACGATCAGCGCCATGATTAACGAATGAGAACACCCTGTAATTACTTGTTCCCTTTGAAGCACTATGAAAGGGTGATTAATATTATTGATGTCACAAAGTGAGCAAACGTCACTACCAAGCAATTTGGTTCAGTTTGCACCTGAAACTAGTATGATCCAGTTTCTGGTCTCGTAGTTGCCTTGTCAAATTTACAAATAATTTATCTCCAAAATTAGTACATCATCGTTGCATTAAAGATTATTTGTGACGGACTGAAAATACACAAAAGAAATAACGCGATGAGTGGGGCAGAAAATGTATTTTCATGAAGGTGCTTTGGAGACTCTTCTAGGAGATTTTAAGTGCCACACCCACACTTTTTGTCGCTATCTCCACGAACGCTCTTCTGCGTCTTTTTCACTCTCCTGCCAGCTCTTTGGTGGGGCATCAGTCTACCTTACTCACCGTGATGCCCCTTGGTGCAACTCGAGCCACCTCTCCTTTCAGACTTTTGACACCACTTTCAGCCTCAATGTCTTCTGGGATATTGTGTGCCACCTCCCCACACCTTCCATCCCTTTGTAGCTGCTCTATCCCCTCTAGCCTCCTCGCAGCTCTTTGCTATCTTCTCTCTTCTCAGCCATTCGATGTCACCTGACTTCACCTTCCAGCGCTTTGGCAGCATCTCCACTTGGCCAGCCCTTTCCAACCTTCATCTACCTACCTTCTTGCACTTGTTCAAAACTTTGTGGTGAGTCCTCAAATCCAGAATAACTTTTGTTCCTTACTTGCTGTAGTGCGGCTGGGGACTTTTCCAAACATTCGGCGCCTCTTCAGCCCGCATCGCCTGTCCGTCCTTGAGTACCGCCTCCTTTTCGCAACCCTTTACAGCTATCTCCACTCCCTTACAAGCCCTTCGGCGCTACCTCGACCAAAACACTATTCTCAGACATTTGATGTCACCGTTTTGCCCTTAGAAGCTGCTCCAGCTGCTCCTGCACTTCTCGAAGGCCAGTATGTCATTCCCCGATCTTCCTGGGCCTCTGCAATGTTGACGTCAAGTCTCAAATCCAGCTTGATTTGCCTGGGTCGGTTTGGACTATGTTCAATCTTCGGTGCTCCACAAGCCCCTTTACCTAAATCGCCCCTGAGTATACCTCCTTCTTCTCATCCTTTGAGCCATATTATTCTCTTGCAAGCCTTTGGCGCACGCTCAACCACACACACTCTTCTCAGCCATTCGGCCGGCCACCGCATCCCTCACCGTCCCAGGCCTTTGGAGCGGCTCCAACCACCATCTAAACGCCCTCAGGAACGTCCCACTACTCTGGCGCCATACGTCTCACTGGATTGCACGAATCCCCTTCGCGGCTAACAATCACACCGCTGCCCTCTGCCACTGTATGCGCCTGCCTTCGCCTCTTGCACGGCCTTGTTCAAAAGTTTACGGCGCATGGCATCGTGCTCGCGAGTATGAATATGTGCCGCCCCCTCCGCCCCGCCCACACACTCCCCCCACGCACCATCCCCCTTCCCGCGCGTGCCCCTATGATGCATATCATGCCCGCAGTGACGACATGGCGATTTGAGCTCCAGTGCGGCCGCTCCGGCGCGCTACCTGAGAACGCCTCCAACGAACCCGCCCCGCCCTCCGCCTGTGACATCTCACCTGGAACATAACCTTGTTCTAGGATGAAAATAATTGACCGCCAGGATTGCTGGTCCTGTGCTGGTGATTTGCAAGGAAGAGCGGCCGATGTGTAATTGCGCGTGCGCGCGCTGCCTCAGCACGGGCGCCCTTTCACGGCGCCCGCGCCACACCTCTTAGCGCTTGTCACCGTCCGCAGTCGCCGCCACCGCCTCCGCCACCGTCGCGCTCTAGTCGGTCCTATACGCGAGGCAGCGCCTCTTCCCCATGGTCGCTAGCCTTCGGATTTTCGGGCGTACTTTATTGTGAGGCTGGTTTGGAGTTTTCCGTTCCGGCCAGACACCCTCCAAGGCGCAAAATACACGCTAACTCAACTTGATATTGAAAATGATGTGTGCAATTTGATTATGACGTTAATTTAGAAAACACATATAATATTGAAATTGCTTTAATTTTGATTTCCATTGCTGTTTGAAAAGTACAAAATATAAGCAATAATGATAATTCTTCATTAATAACAGAGTACACTCCTAAATATATTTCTGCATTGTTTTCAGTATCTGCTACCACTTCTGAATATAGCTATGATTACCACAATTATTTAAAATGACCCTCATTATCACGGAATTCGATTGTTTCATGCGCGTAAGTTAGAACAATATTTTTTTTAGAGTTATACAATATGCATTACAATATACTTTTATTATATGATTATTTAATTCTGAAAAGAATGTTAATCTTACTACTTAATAATGTAATAAATGTTTTGAACCGGTTACTATAAAAACGGTCTTAAGCGATTATTAATGATTCTGGAAGAAATTGACCGTTAATATAAGTGGGCGATTAATTAAGTAATGAGGTTATAGGAAACGTAGATATAGTCTAATATTGGTTGTATCAGAAAATTGTGTTTTTTTAGTAAAATCATTTTAATTAATTTAAAATACAAAATGAAATTTGAACAACAAATTGAATTTTACTTGTAAGGTATAGGAATAATCGTTCCTGCATGGATTTTACTTACGTTTTACAATAAATACTTGTTTAGAATAGTTTACTTCTCTTTTTAGCTGAATAGTATTCGAAACTCTACAAAAACGTCTACTTCAATTTTTATTATTTTATTAAATGTGTGTTTTACCACAAAAGTCTGTACATTTTGACAGGCGGCGGCGGCGGCGGTGGAAAGAGGGAGCTGAGGGGGGGGGAGGTGGATGCGGCTGCTGTGTGGGGACAGAGGGCGGGGTTGTGGCGGGACGGAAGACGCGCCGGGGCGACGGCCGGGGACGCATCCGTCGCGATCGAAAGCGGACAGACAATGCGGCGTGCAAAGCCGCCTGAATGCGCTTTGGCAGCCTCCGAACCGAGCATCGATCTTTCGGGCTCCGCCGGGACGGAGCGACGGCCCAGCGGCGGCGGCGAGGAGGCGCGGGGTTGATTCTCTGCTCCGCTTATCCCGTTTCCTCCCTTTCCCGCCCACTTTCTCCTTTCCGCTTGCGTCCCTGGCTAGACACTTCGGCCATCGTAATTCTCGGCTTTGCATCTCCAACTCTTTGTGCCTTCCGTGTTCACACATCCTGGTTGTCGGAAATCGTTGCGTTCCCCTTGCTTTTTGTCTTAACCCGAACCTCAACTTTTTCCCATCATTTTTCATGTATCTGTTGTCTCTTTTACTTTTCCATATTTATTCAGCCCGCTTCCTCTGCTCTTATACTGCCTGTCACTCGCCAACCTTCCTCACATATGTTGTCTCTCTTTTGTTTCAACTTTTACTTTACATATTACACGTTCAGTTTTCTAATGTTAAATTTGGATCATTATGTAGAATGTTACACGTCTTTCCCATCATTTCACACTTATGTTTTGTCTTTTTCCCTTCAACGTTCTCTTCGTATGTACCACCTACATGTTTAGTTTCCTAACGTAATATTTGTATCATGATGTCGAGTCTTCCCTATTTCTTCTTTCCCGTCATTTCTCACTTATCTGTTCTCTCTTTCTTTTCCATTTTAACATCATTCATTTTACATGTACGATCTACACGTTTATTTTCCTATTGTTATATTTGTATCGTGATTTTTGGTCTTAATGTTTCGTCGGCAATCGATATTTTTCTTAGACCGTACATTTCCATATTTATCCAGCCCGATTCCCCTATTCTGAAGCTGCCTGTTACTCAGCTACCTCCTCCTGCGTCTGGCTGGACCCCGAGTGAAGTGGCCAGCGCCGACGACGTCGCCGCCCAGCCGATTCCCAGCCGATTTTTAATGCCCCTGCAAATATTATGGAAATGCGATGCCGCTCGGGGCCGTGATTAAATTTCTGCCCGGCCGCCGGGGATGGGCCGTTCGCCAAAGGACAAACGGAGCGACGGAGGCCACACAGAGCAGGGGGACGGGGGCGGGGCAGGCGGAAGCCGTGGGGCTACGTGGGGCTGGAGGACGACGCGTGGGGGATTGAGAGGTCGGTAAGGAGGACGACGTGACGGGTGAGCTAGCGGCGGCGAGGTGTCTGGCTGGCCGGCGGCTGCGTGACGGCGAGAATGCTTTGGAGGGCGGGGG
>BOPP01000021.1:3842686-3863380 GCA_017312745.1 Gryllus bimaculatus
AAGGGGGATCGTGGCGGCTGCAGGCGCGGGGAAAGCAGGAAGGGAGGAGAGGGGCGCGGAGGAGAGGAGGGCCGGTGAGGGAGGGATTGATGAAGGAGAGGGGAGGAACGGGGTGGGAAGGGAAGCAAGAGCTGGAGGAGGGGCTGGGGGAGGAAGGCGATCGAGGAGGAGCGTGGAGAGAAGGAAAAGAGTAGCGGCGTGGGAAGGGAGAAGTCTTAATGCGAGACGGGGGGAAGGGAGAAGATAGAAAAAGAAAGAATGAGGAGGAGCGAGGCGGGGAGTGAGGCAGAGAATCGGGGAGAATCGAAAAGGAGTAGCGGCGCGCGGTGGGGAAGTGCAAAGCTGGCGACTCGGCGCGGGGCGGAACCGGGATGTGCGAAGCGCGACGCGGCGGGTGTCTCAGACAGTTTCGAGGACAGTTTTGTTCTGGCCGCCGCCGCCGCCGTCGTCGCCTCATTTTTATTGCCGAGCAATTCCGCAGAACCGTGAAACGTGTTCGGGAAATAGACGTTTCGGGGAATAAGACAAGCGGAGGAGGACGCGTCTCCCAGATGTAGCATGCCGCACACGGCGACGGCGCTAAAACGGTAGCGAAGGAGATCTTCGCGCACGGTCTGATCTGCCCTTGTGCAGTCGGTGCGAGGCTGCTCAAGCGCTGCTCCAGGGCAGAAAATGTTCTTGGAATGTAACAAAAGAGGTTTCGATATTCACATCGTGTATTGTGAATAAATTGTGATTTATGAGTGCTATAATAGGGATAAGTACTAAGTATACCATCGTACCTCCTCTTACGAGCTTTGAAATATTTGTCTTTTGGCTCACCTCTGTCTTGTTTCTGTGCACAGGCGTAGTCTCTCTTGAATGTAGTATATGTGTGATTTTTTTCCCGATAGACCTATGTGACCTATTCTAGGAAACGTGACATATTGATCACCTATTGAAATTAGGAAATATTCAGATAATTTAGCCCGGAAAACTCATTACGTTATTCCATGCATAGTATTTGAATACGAAGTTCACGGGCACCGTCATCGTTCTTGTATTGCGTCCCAATTATATATTTATTTCAGTTGTTACCTACAATATTTACGTAATTTATTCATGTTAAAATAGTGTAATGAGGTTAATAATAGGTCATTAAAAGACGAAGACATATCCCAATTTTTACATTTTTATTACTTTTTTATCAAAGTATACATTGGTGATGTTCAGTTTTTCAAAGTTTTTCAGGCGTAAAAACCTCAACTGTATATTTCCTGTTATTAAAAATATATAATTATTACTTCTATATTGTTAACAACATGTTTGTCACTTAAAGGCAAATACGTTAGTTTACCATTTTCAAATGTATTATTCCATCACCAGTGCTATTGGGCTAGTAATATCGAACCCAAAATTGTTATATTTGCTCTTACAACAGAATAATTGAATGCATCAAACCTCAATAAATTACACTAATAACACGTTAATACACTTGCTCAAAATATTTTAGAAGTAAAACGAAATACAATTTTTAGAAAAGGAAACATAACGAACTATAAAAACCAAACAGTTTTATGTAGGTGAAATGCAACATTGTTACATTTATTATTTTAAAAATTAATTATTTTAGAAAATACCAATGAAGTGAAGTGCTAATAATCACGTCTTATAAACATTTTTAAGGACATTTACCCCAGATTTGTCCGTTGATAATACCAATATGTGATCGACTTTAAGAATAGAAAACTAAATCAAAATCCTTGTTTGATATTGTCGGTGAAAAAATACATTTTTGAAGTCTTTAAGTTTAAAAGTTGCTGAAGTTTTCGGCTCATAAAATATATAATTTTCTTTCTTAAAAAAATCCGACAATGGGTTAAAATATTTTAAAATTCAAATGATTGGGACAGAAGCAGCTTAGAATATATAGAAAGTCAACGTGTCTCATCAAAAGAACACGTGATTAGCTTCACAACCTCTTCATAAAGCTGTATCTCTTTTGTTTTATAATCATTTGCACTTTAGTACTACCGCATGTTCAAACCTGACAATGTCATATGAGGTTTTGTTTTGTTTTTGTTCATTTTATAAATACTTCGTGACCCAGTATAATGTTATTTGGTGGTTGAAATTTCGTTGTTTCACTTTGTAATGTGTAATCGCATACATGACTAACCTTTCAAGAAATTCCTTATATTTAAATAGCAGATTACGTTTATTAATATCTGATATAAGAGCAAACAAATCTTAAGCGTTTTCTATAATGCTTATTACTTTTTACATTCTCTCTTTAAAGCTGTGATGCCCGCACTACAAGAGATTCTGCCCGCACTACATATAATAAATGAACTTACATTACAACGAATTGCCAGATGAAACGAAATAATTAAAATCGATACCTAAGTTAAAGCAAGAATTTAAATATTTTCTGCTGCATTTGTTTCTATACAATTAGAGACTAAACTACCATTAGAAAGGAAATTAAGGTTTATTTTAAGAGTGATATATAATCAATTAGTATTAATTGTATTTTAAAAATACTTAATATTCCTATATCAATTGTAATTCAGCTTCTGGGTCTTAAACTTTTATCTCGATCAGTTTTTTTCCACTTTCCCTGATTCATTTAGCAAGTGCTAAGATCGTCGTCATTTTGTTTTTGGCCATAAATGTAGCTTCATCATGCGTATGTTTTCTTGTGCCCTCCTGTTGTTAGTTCGGGTATGAGTAGACCAAGTGGTACAGGTTACTGTTTTCTTAGAAGTACTAACAATACAAATCTGCATTTCGTTCATTGATGCAAATAAATTTTCTATTACACGGAAGCGAAAATGTATAGTTTTCAAATGTTTATAACTTTGCTTTTTGGTTTCTTTATTCATCATTCGACTATTATTAAAAGTGCAGTGCCATTGAAGAAGAATGAAAATAATTTTATTTGTATCTTTAATAATTTTGGCTGTTTAAACGTGGAGCAAAAGAATGTGCTGCGTGCATGTTCATATTAATGATGTATAGTAAGTCTACAAAGTAATCACAAGTTAAACGCACTATACAAGCATTTATACCGGGAGAACGGTCGGGAGCTTAGAGTTTGTCCCGGCTGGGGCGGTATCCCGCTGGTGGGAGATACCTGGTTGGGGAAAACCCCGGTAGCCTACGTTAGGTCGGCGCCCGATCTCACCATACAGTGAGGGAAAGATCACTGCCATCTCCCGAGCAAAAACCTGTACTACACGTATGGGACTAATGACACAGGTTGTTGACGTGACCGGAAGAACTAAAACATTCAATCAATTGCAAGTTAATAACAATAAGAAGAGTTGTTTTGTGGCAGTAAGCTAATCGAATTTCGAAAAGGCGACCTTACCGTTTTCCGCAGGTAGATCATCTCAGTTTGGCCAGGGTCCATTCTTCCTAGTAATGATATGGTACAAATATAGAATGGTTGGTGGAAAGACAGGCAAATGAGAAATGAACACTTGGGTGGCACCCGTCGCGAACCAGCATTATTATCACAATCTCCACTCGCAGTAACTAGCTGCTCCGTCAGCTCATTTTCAGTCGACCGACCCCTGGAGCATTATGATCACCGCTGTGAACATTTTCCCAGAAAAAACGCAATCATGTTCCCTTACCTTCGTAAATGAAATAAATGTGACATTAAATAAAATAATGGCATTCTCGAGGAAGTCAAAACGGTTTCCAAAGTTTCGGTCGTCGCACTTCAACCTTCTCGAGAGTGAATGCTGAAATGCGGGGACAGCAGTGTCTAGGACATGATTAGTGCACGATAGTTCTGCTTAAGACGATACATTCTGTAAGACGAACGGATTCCAGTGTCCACTGTTTCACACAAGTCGGATTCTATTGTATTGTTTCTAGAGCCTGCCTAGCCTATAGTTTTGCCTCCTGGCATACAGCGCTAACATTTCACGGCAATATTCCACCGACAACTGCCTCGGAAGCCAACGAGTTCACTTCCCTTCAGCTCTGACCTAGGGTCATATTCATAGTCGTCATTTATAATAGGAAAACCTTAAGGAATTCCTTATAGCGTATTTCAATTCATAGTCGCAACTTATCCGCACACTTACGGAACTCCTTATAGCTATAAGAAAGGTACAGCCATCACTTACAGTCATAAGTGAACTCTTTCTTGGTTGATTGAAAATAGTCGCACTAATTTGAAAACAATTGAAGTAGACGATTTTGAAGATTATAAGAATTTGTATGGTGGCATAGTTCTTTGTAATAACTACCTATATATTTACGTAATATGTAAAACTCTCCGAAAATGTACAACGATCAACAATAATTAAGAAAAAATATACTTGTACGAAGACCAAACTACACGTTTTGGTGACATTGGTGACAAAAATCAACTATAACTAATTGACGTTTACGGATTTCCCACTATTTAAGCCTCTTTAACATACCACCACTGTTTAAGTAATTGAATAGGTTAGGTTACCTCACGAAAGCGTACGGACGCATGGATAGGCCTACTTCACGGCCAGCTTCATGGAACATTTCAGGAAGGATTCAAGTGACTGTGAAATAACCAATGCGCTGTAGCACGCTAGATGCTGCACGTATCGTGCTTATGTTAAGTATATAAATAAATGATTTATGTGTATGTACATATGTATGTATAAACATATATGAATGTATATGCTTATATGATTGAAAATGCATATACGTAGAACATATTATGAACATAGTATGAACATATTATGTATATGCAAATATGTGTATGCATATATGTATGTATATGCATATATGTATGTTTATGCATATATGTATGTTTATGCATATATGTATGTATATGCATATATGTAAGTATATGCATATATGTAGATGCATATTATGTATATGCATATATGTAAGTATATGTGTATGTATGTATCTGTATCAAACGAAAGTTCGTATATGTACCTTATCAAAAGTAAGTTCTTATAGCTTAAGTAATTTCTTATCCTGTAAGTGACGACTGTGAATACGGCGCCTAGTCCCGTGCGGAAATCCGTCGATGCGAGCGGCGTGTCATGCGGCGGCGGGCATCGCCTTCCGGAGCGGCGCCCCGTGCCGCGGACGCGCCATTAAATATTTGTGGCACCGGCGGCGCGCGGATCGATCACGCGCGCCCCCGCGCGCCGCGGCGCGACCGCGGCCGAGGGCGGAGGGCCGCCGCACGCCCACGCACTTGGGCCGGCGCCCGCCCCATTCAAGTGCGTTCACCGGCCGCCGGGCCATTCAGCAGGTTTTGGCGGGGGGTGGGTGGGGTTTTTGGTTGAGAGCAGTAACGGAGGTCACCTGTGGGAAAGATTGGTGAAAGCCCTCACCAAAAATGCACAAGCAGGGAAATATTATTGGTTAACTTTTCGGAATACATTACTGTTGTAACGTGAGTATACCATGAATAGGGACGAAAAGCTGCTCTTCTTGTAAGAACTATGGAAACAAAACAGTTGTATTTTACAATTGCGGAGGAGGAATACACCTTTTCCCCTTTCGCGACCGCTGCGAGAGCACGGAAGAGGGCGGCCGCCGCACGCCCACGCACTTGAGCCCGCACGCCACGCCAAACCAGTCACCGGTCACTGAGCCATTCAGTAGTTCTTGTTACGTGGTGGATTTTCGGTTTTGATAAGTAACGAAGGTTACGTGTAGAAAACATTGTTGAAAGCCCTCACCGAAAACGGATGTGCTGCTAATGATTCTTGGTGAACTTTCCGAAATACTGTACAGTTGTAACATAACTATACCATGAATGCGGACGAAATGGCGATCTTATCGGCTGGTGTACGTTACGGATTTTAACGGCCGTCGTCTTTTAAGAACACTGGAAATAAACGAGTTGTAGAATAAGATGGGGATCTTATTCCAAGAAAATATATTACTTACTTATATAATTATTTCATTCAAAAAGGTTGTATTACAAACAATATTCAAAGATACACGTCAATTATCTATTCTATATGACTCTAATGACGTCTGTATTTATAACACAAACTACTTAAACATTTACTACCTTGAAGTAACCAGCAGAATATCGAACCTCTTTCAATCTCATTTTCCAAATGAGACGTATTGGAACATTTCGTGGATTCCTTTCGTTACGTTTCGTGTTTTTATTTCTCTTCTGATATCGTTGCCGCCGCACCATCTCTGCAGAAGACTAACTCATCGGCAGGCCCACGCCCGGCTGACAACTGGAAGTTCATTCAGAGTTGTAGATAGGTATTGGGTTTTCATAAGATAAGCTAGGAAGAACAAATGCAAAATTGTTTGCGAAAGCTCTCACCAAAACTAATGTGCACGAAAAATACTTAACATTAAACACATACAAACATACGCATCAAAATAGAGTATCCTGTAAGCCCCTTTTTGTTGATGAGTCCACATGTAAGATTTTTCTCAATTCTTTTATTACATGTTTTTGGTGCCTTGCTCCAATGCCATGCTCCAATAGTCCCGTTGCCTGCACACTTTATCACGCGCTTTAAAATGCGGCCGCCGGTCGGTGGATTATTGGGTTTTTGTTTGGAATAAGTTACAAAGATCTCGTGTAGGAACCGCATCCACATTTCAGATAACTAAAAATATTAAACGAGAATGTCAGATAGAATATTCAGAATATATTTAAAAAAAACTCAACCTAGAATGATTTTGATACTTGAAATCATCGTAAAATTTTGAACAAATCGGGTATCTGTTGGAGAGATATGGTTATATTACGAACCACATAATATTAAACAACTCAGGGCCACCAACCCAAATAACAAGCTTGGATAGTTATAGTTATTATTAATCCTATAGTCTCAGTTATCAACTTAAACTGCTTTCTTTATTTGCTCTATCTCGCTCTATTGCGGTTTATAGCTATTTTCATTTATCAGCTAAAAATAATGTGTTTTAACAAATCGAGTTTTGAAATTTTATATTCTGATACTTCTTGTTCAATAGTTTTGAAACACTTAAACATTATTGCTGTGATTTTATATTTTTGATAAATTATTTACACATTTCCATCCAGACATTTATTTAATAATAGCTGCTAAGTAAATATAAATATTTTCGTAGCAGCCAATACTAGAAAATCAACATATTGACAAAATCGACAACTTATAACATTATACATGGTTTTCGTATTATTATAGTCTGAGGCGCGACCACACTTATCTCTGAGGAGCATACAGAGATAGTGTTCATTAGACTTCGTGTTTTCTTATAGAGAATGTTTTCATTTATGTTGAATATAAACTTTTTTTATTGGTTGAGTTACAGTCAACATGCAACAGGAGTCTCTCCCCCCCCAATGCGGTTCACTACCGGTAATAGTCATGTGTTAAGATTAGTAATGTCATTGCAACGTTACATACTTGTCGTTTTTCGCCTTTGTGCTTTTATGCAAACAATTCCTTGTGTTACCCCCGAGTTTATTCAATTTATGTAACGTCATTCGCAAATTTCACTGCAAAATGCAGACGCAATATCCGATACAGACCTCGCAGTGATGAGGCGGTTCGCAGCGACCTTCGCACATTTGCAACACACTTTTCCGCCACCACCACCGCCCTCCGGCCATCGCCACCAACTACAACCACCACAGCCACCTACAACCACCAACACCCTAACAACCACCAACACCACTACAACTACCTAACACGCACTACAACCACGCAACACCACTGCAAACCACCAACACAACTACAACCACCAACACCACTACAACTACCAACACCACTACAACCACCAACACCACTGCAACCACCAACACCACTGCAACCACAACACCACTGCAACCACCAACCCAACTGCACCACACACACTGCACCACAACACCACTGCAACACCAACACACTGCGCAACCACCACACCACAACCACAGCACCACCGCAGCCCCGTCCCCACACATTACAACGACACTCGTGGCCAGCGCCTACCCCGCCGCCATCGCCGCCGGCTCGCTTACCTTTGCTCTTCCTGTGGGGCGCTTTTATCGCCTCGGGGACTTCCTCCTTGGGCGCGACTGGCAGGGCAGGCGAAAGTCGCGTGCGCGCCCGCGACTACAAATACATTCTAAACGGCAAATAATTGCGAGCGGCAGTCGCGTGCGCTCTGTGGCAGTCGCGCAGCCGCCGCCGCCGCCGCTGGCTGTTCGCGGGAAATAGCCGGCGCCGTGGGGAGGCGAAAGTTTTCAGGCTGCTTCTGTTCGCAATGTAACGTGTTTAGTGAGGAGCAGTGTTTGGGTGGCGTGCATTGTTTCTTTTTTGGTGTCCTCCGGGTACCATTCGCTTCAGCAGCTTGTCTTTTCTCTGACTCTGTCACTGCCTAGATTGTGTATGGGTTATTCTTTAGGTAATTGGCCGAAATATTTTTGACTGTTTTTTGTTGACCCACACTCTTGTTTTGTAATCAAACAGAAAAAAAGAAAGAACTAATCTTGGATGTAAATGTCATCAATGTGTAATAAACACATTTGCGGGAGAGTCAACATTATTGTAAATGTCTCAATGGCGTACGTCAACGAAACTTACGTTTCAGGAAAACTTTCCATTAGTATTTGCTCTCATTAATTTGAAAATACGTAGTGTGTGCGTGTGCGTGCGTGCGTGCGTGTGTGTGTGCGTGTGTCTGCGTGCGCGCGCGCGCGCGTGTGTGTGTGTGTGTAGATATTGAAGTCATTTAACCTCAAACCATGGACAGCAAGTAACTGCAAAAATTTTACCAGAAACTTACATTTTATTTACGTAGGTAGTTAAGAAACATTTAAAGTAATATACACACTGCACAAAGTGAAAGTTTTAATACACATTTACAATGCTTAAGGTGTTAAATGGGTTATTAACGGAAATTGAGAAATTATGAAGCGACAAAATCCATTTAAAGCGCTGTAACGTTTATGAAGTGACAAAAAAGTGGATCGTAATTTCACATATGAAAATTTCGTATTTAAAACAAATTTTCTAACAAAGACAAAATCACTAGACTCAATATTTTGTATGAATGTCTATTATTAACATATCTCTGAAACGAGTTTAGACAAATCAGTGCATTTTAAATTGTTTTTGTATCCCCTTACAAATTTTAAATCATTGAGTAAGTCACATTTTCAGACGTTTTGGAATATATAGGAAAACATCCACATCTTAATTAAATAGCCAATATTATTTTCATAAATCGGACTAATCTTGTCTTATTTTTTAATCAAGAGATAAGAAACTTTTGGTCTAATCTAAATGCATGAAAATGCTTAGACATATTTTACGAAGAATTAAACGAAGCCAAAGAAAAAAATGTACTTACTATGTAAGCGCTGCTATGTTTGCTATGCAGAACCACATCAAATGGTAAGACTTTGATATAGAAATGAACCTAAACCATCGTCGAAACACAAATACAATGAAATGCAGTGCAATCGTGCAGTCAAATGAATCTAATAGTAACCAGTATGTATATTATTTTTCTAAATTAACACCGTTCAAAGTGGAAAGTAAGCGAACGCTCATTAAACGTTGTACTCTCGTGTGTTGATGAAGATTGTTTATTTGTAAAATATTAACTGAGAAAGTAAACTGAAGTTAAAAACTTCATATATATTGGATTCGAGAAGATTACAAATTGAAAATCTCGAAACAATCTGTGGGAAAACGGTAACATTGGAGTGAGCGTACGTTGGGAGGCAAACCGCCATCCTCTCGACGCGTGTTTGTCAATGGTCGCGGTGGCGTGTGAAACGTCACGGCTGTGAACAGACTATGAAGTCGTAATTGCTGTGCTGCAATTACTTGCCACGTTGAGTCGGCGAGAAACGTGACGGAGAATTGTGATATAATAACTGTGTCGATTGCAAAGGTGATGGCATATGTATATGAGACCCGACTTTTGAACAATGGCTGGATAATCATGAGCTTAAGCTTCTGAGAATTCTGTTCAGTAAGGTAGTTACATGGTAATTCAAGATGTTGCGGGATTTCGAGTATTCGACAAGAGATCTGCTGATATGCCAGACCATTTAACTTTTGGCACCTTCATCTGCACTTTGTAATTACGTGACAATTAAATTAAATTAAACAAGAATATACGTCCTTTACGTAGACCGGAGTCATCTAAAAATTCTACTTTCTGAAGCCCGACGGATTTGCGTTTTCGACGTTAAATAGACAAATGTGTCGAAATCTGACACTGTCTGGAGGAGAATTCTAGAAGTCGGCTGCTCTACTTGAATTTTCCGTGTTTCTCCGACCATCACCTGTTCAGAGCAATATCTGAACAAACAGGCGACAAACCTCATGCGATCTTTCCTTCCTCTCCTTGTCCATTCCTCTCCCCTGCATACACACATACTATCACAAATCAGCAGATTAGTCGGACGTTTCTAGCTTTTCTTGGCAAGGGCGGTGCCCCCCCTGGCCCTGATACCTGAAGGCGGAAACTCCATCAATCCAAATTTAGGTCTGCTATGAATCTAGCAATGAGAGAACACCCACCAAATACTCGATATAACATGAACTATAGTTACGGTACTAATGAGCACAGAAGTTGATGTACCTCCAAATATTAAAAAAAGCAAAATAAAACACAACTCACGTTTCCGGATTGGGTAAACACATAACTAGTTCCTACTAGAAACTTTCTTGTCTTAAAGTTACGAAAACTAGATTAGGCGCATTCATTTTTCGGACTCATCGTCACCATGGCAGCGCGGTGTCGCAAAAAACACTTTCTGCTGATCAACGCGCAGTTGTGTGTAGTGCGCGGTAGGCTCCAAGTCACTTCCTCTCCCCAATGTCGGCGTGAGTGACACACCTTTCTTTTTCATTCTTCCATTTCTTTCTTCTTTCTACCCATAAAAAATAATTCTTTATTATAAGGTATTGCATTTATATTTAAAAACGTTTTGTATATTTTTTATACTTTTAACTGACATGCGGTGTACTTCCTGAAATCAAACTTTTACCCTGACGTTTACTTGATCTGTTTGTCGACTATACTCATCGAAAACGCATTCCCTTCATTATGTTATAAGCCGGTGGTCAGGTTAGTTCGTGAATCGGTGCCAGTCTCAGGAATAACCCTTGTTATGTGATGCAAATGGTTAAATCAGTTATCTATGAAGTTCCTCTTGTTTATGCTTGGGCCGATTGCTGTGATCGGTGGGTGTGCCTCCATCCTGGTGTCTCACTTCGTCAGTCGTCTGGTTCAACATAACGCCTACTTGCTGCTTGCTATTTGATGATTTTTTTGATCGCTTCATTTTGCACTGCCGCTCGCTAATCAGTGGCAAGTTTCGAGAGAATACAGACTCTTCGCGGGGCGAAGAGGGGGCGATTGGCGGTAACTGCTCGGGTTACGAAATGCGATGTGTGAAATTAGTTTGGCCAGCGGAGCGTTGCACTGCACGTGGGCGAGTTACGTGGAGGGCTTCGAAAATTTAATTACAGCTAAGCCATATTTACGTCTAAACCACGGGCAGCCCGGGTAATCGTTCTCCACTCACACGAGTCGGTTGGATTTCGATGCTCGAACTTTGATGATACGCTCCATAGAGAGATTAATTTACTGACAGAGGGCTGAGTATACATGGGTGGGAGGATTCACATATTGGGTAATTACATTGGTGTGTGGATTGAGTTTTATCAGTTGCTTCAATATATTGGCACTTGTCTTTGACAGGTACGTTGTACATTCTTATTCATTTCGGTCACAAGTCATTCACCCTTTTTTGGAAAATTCCGAATGATAAAATTTAGAGAATTTTAAATTCTCCCCTTCTGTAATTTGAAACCTTATTTCATTTTTTAACCAGTTATCCTACGTAAATCTTCTATTGGTGTCTCCGTTACCTTTTATTTTATTTCCGCAACATGATTATTATAAACATCACGGATCTTTATAATACGACGGCTTTCTCAATAAGAAAAGCAACTTCTTTGTACGTTCTCACATTTTATATACAACCTGATATAAACCGGCATTGTTCGCGTATTTATTTATCCCGATGGATTTCTTAACTAGCTGCGCCCACTTCTCCCCGACCGATACTTTCGCTTCGCCCGGTCGCCGCTCCTTTCGCTCCGACAATTTCTTCCACTCCATCCGCTTCCGCTCTACCCCCTTCTTTCACTCTGCTTGCTTCTTCAGTTTCGCCCTCTGCCTCGTCTTCCGGTCTGTGCGCACGTCCGCTCTACTCACGCCTTCCGTCTCTTTCACTGCACCCGCTTCTTCAGCGCCAAACGCTCCTTTCGCTACTTTCACCCTTTCCGCTCCTTTTTAATTGTTTAGGTTCTTCCCCTCCACAAGCTCCACTCGACCCTCCCATATTTTACACAAATAACAGACTTACACAATAACAGACACCTAAAACAGACTTTTACAAAACGGCTACAGTTTTTATTTTTTATGAAGATAGAGCACAAACAATACTGAACTCTATGGTTTTTGTATCAAATTTATTTAATTTTTAAAATTTTCCATAATTAAACATATTTTATTTTAATGAACATGTCTGTGACCCATGACTGTTTCACCTTTGTTGTCGGGTGGTAATTACTACACTAACATCTATACTCCAGTTCAAAATGCAGGGCAAAAGTTTTTTCTGGTTGAAAAAATTAGCAAAGGATATGTTGACTCAATGAGTGATAGGAAAGTGAAGTTGCCCATCGCTGACTAGGAAAAAACATGTAGTCGAGGTTCAATGAACTGAATTTTATACGGATTTTAGCTAGTATAATACAGAGCTGTAGCATCACCGATGTTCGCTGTATTTTTGATAACGCGGGTCACACATGAACCTCTATTAATGCTAATGTTTGATTATGAAAAATGTACAACATAAAGAAATCAACCATTATGTTCAACTATATTTTTGACTCTAATAATAACACGTATATTCATCACACATAAATTGCGTAGGTGTAGACATCCGCAATTCTAATTTTTAGTGATTGATTATATTTCTTCATGGGATATGATTTGACTACTGAAGACAACATACGCAAGTAAGACGAGGAAACTAGAGACAACACGAAAAGAGATTCGACTCTATATGGTGCGTATGAATATATATAATATATATATATAATATATATTATATATATATATATAATATATTTCTTTTTCTTTTGCCCCTAACTCGAATCAGATTTGACGGATTGAATCAGAGATACTTTTGCCATTTTTAATAACTACATCCAGAATCTTATTGTATTCGTATCTCCAGTTTCATCTAATAAACATTTATGTTCTGTTGTATGCATATGTGTGTGTGTAACTTAAGATGTTTAAAATGCATTCTATTTGATAATAAAATGTATTTTCAGTATTTTTATACCGATATAATTGATTTGACCCGCACAAAATCATTTCTTACCGAAATTAGTAATATAAAATTCTTGAATATATTTAAATTGAATCATTGCTCTTTACAACATAACTATGGTTATTATTGTACATAAAAATTCCGTATGGTGATTATGCTCCATATCATTAATTTTCAAAAGCACATGGGTGGGCTGTGAACAGAATGCGGTATATTCGTCGATAGTAATTAATTTTTATTTTGCGGGCTTGAGGCGTCAATAGATAGGACCTGTAAAATATAGGATCAGTTTTTCAACGTCATTGAGATTTAAGATACATATCGGACATGCATTTTCACTGAAACGTGATGAACCGAGGTATTAATCGAAAATATTTTACATGTGGAGTGACATTAATTGCCGCATTTGTATTAATTAACTTGTAGCTGTTATTTACAAACTGAAGAGAAAAATAAAAAATACGAACAAAACACTATCACCCACAACATAGAATTTAATTCTCGTGAATGACGAGTTTCGATTAAAAGATCTGAACATTGAAGAATCACAGTGATTCGAGAAAGTGTCTCAATGTGTATTAAATACTTTGTAATAGAAAGCAGCTAAGAAAACTTACTAATACATACAAGGCCTATAACCATTCAACTGGGTATTAACTCTTATATTCTCTCTCTAACGCTTGTTGAAAATCTTTCATTCGTTTTTGTAGACAAATGAATGCGGCGGAATCACATGGGCTTAGGGGTGCGTTATCCATCTCAATTCACTTCGTAGTATTGTACACCACATTTATCGTTATCACTATGATCATTATCATTTAATTTAACACACGATTTTAAATGCATTCCCTTTTTCATTGACTAATTAACTTACCCACCCTGCTATTCCGACATTCCACGTTTCCAGTGAAAGCCATATTGAAATAGAACCAACAGTTTTTAGCTTGAGCTAGTATAATTTAGCTCCGAGCCAACATTGCCGCTGTATCTACAACGACTCTCACCAGGAGGTTCTAATTCCGACAAATCTATTTTAGTTAATTAGCTAGGACGAATTCAGCCTCTTCCTGAAAGATGAATCTAGCAGCCGGATCCTCTGATCGGTATATTTCCGTAGTTTCTCCGATGAATTCGAAGAGAATGCTGGAACAGTACCCTAAAACATGGGCAACGGACCGATCTTTCCTCCTTATCCTTGAACTAACATCTCCCCGTTAACACACGCACACTAACACACAAACACACTTCACTTCACTAATATGCACTTCACCAAGACACATGTCGGGAGCTTAGAGCTGGGGCCGTGCGGTGCTGCGCTGAGGTGATACCTGGAGTAGGAAATCCGCTGCCAACCGGAGCGTAAGTTGACAATCGATCTAATCACCCAGCGGGGGAGGAACACGGACATTTACCACGATAAATCAATCACTACACTAAGGGAATTAACGTTCACAGCAGTTCACATGTCGTGAAACATCAATCAGTTTAAACAGTATAATAAATATGTAGACGATGCTGGTCTTATTTGAAATTATTAGTTTAAATTTACCTTTAAAATAGCATGTATCAACATTTTGCGATTCTTTATTGGACTCAGATAATTTTATTTATGAAACGTAATATCAATGGAAAGTTATTTCAAGAGGTGAGAACGATTATGCTTAAACTTGGTTCAAAGATCATTCATTAGTAATGTTTACTAAAATGAAGTAAAAGATGAGTTCATTCAAGATATTAGTTTATTTATAGAGATAATGTAAACCAGTGGGGATACATTCAAAGATTGTTTTTATTAAAAAAGTAAAATTGTTTCTTATGTTTCCCAGAGGAAGGAAAACGTTATGATAGCTTCCAAAGTTGTAATAGATAAAATACTTGACACAGTCTACAGTGTAAACTGAATAGCCTATTTTGAAATATGATCATATAATTTGTCTATTTATTCTTAAGCTTTCTTTAAGATTAAGCATCCTAATGGCATACTCAACTGCATAAAAAGTCGACTCTATAAAACTGAATCTCCGTATCCGCCACGAGAACATTTTTAAATTAAACCAGAGATAGACGAACCAATTGCCATACCTCTATTAATGGTGGCTTAACCCGAGGCTGCCGGTGTGTGTGCTCAAGCACTGTGGCTTCCTAGCGGCGGTCACAATAGCCCGTTGCTCTGTGTGTGAGCCACGGTTGCGTGGTACCAGCGTACGACAACGCTCCGCCAATGCTGTTAATTTACTGGTCGCCCTCACGCGAAAAAACTACATGGCGAACGCGCACCGAAAAATTTGTCGAAAACCTCATACAGCTACGCGATCTGATAATGTTCCCCTCCCGGGTGAATTTTAATAAAGCCTTTCATTATTTTTGACAGCGCGGTCAGTGACGAAGGGGTGGCTAGAAACATTTGAAAAGCCCAAAGGGAAACTGAGTGCTTACTTTTTCACAAACATTATAAATAAATTCAAAACATTTTACATCGGGGAATTTAGTTAAGGAGTATAATAACAAGAGCATCGAAATCACATATTTTCTCTTATTATGTACAACCTTTTCAATTTTATAAAATTTAGAGGGTTCAACGGAAATGAGACCTGTGGAAAATTTTTAACCTGCTTTGCTCTCTCCGAGAAAAAATTAAAGGCAAAAATTTAGGCAATGCAGTAAATCTTTTATTTGTCTAAAATTAAATTTTCCCTTTCTTACGTGTGATTTTAATTTTAATATTATCCATTTTATTTAATTATAATACTTTTCTTACATATTATTCCATAAAAGACTTCATTTCTCTGAAAAGTTTACATTTATTAAAGAAAAGTGATGTTGGTTTATATTTCTAGGCTATGGATGATTCTTATTTGAATTATTACAAGAAACATTCCGAAATAGCAGCATTGTTAATGAAAATTGCAGAAACAAGAGTGAAATTCACACAAGATTGTTTAATAGACTTGACTGTGGATGAAGAGTAGAAACAATATAAGGTCCAAAGTGTAGAAGACCAAACAAATCGTATCTTGATTACAAGAAGGCTACTCTTAAATAGATTCAAAAACAATTTGAAAATGTTTTTTATTTACCTTTTAAAAACTCAATTTAATAACTTAATAATGAAATTATGCATTTCCTTAATGAGAGTAAATAAATATACACTTTGAAATGTATATTTATAGCACTTTTTAATATATATTTTATTATTCAAGTTTAATGAGGCACGGGTTAAGATTCATGCATGGGAAAAATATTAGAAATACTTAAATTATGAAATACTTTCATATATATCTTATCATTCAAGCTCAATGAGGCATGGGTTAAGATTATGCATTGGAGAAATTTTAGGAATACTTTCAAATTATGAGAAAAAATAAAGGGATGTGGGCTTAAATATATTTTTAAAAATGCCCATTCGTACAACAAAAACCACCCCAATGCATACACATACATCTGAGATCGTGGATTATGGTCCGAGATGCTTCGAGAAATCCGCTTGCTGTCCGAAGCAGCGGCCGCCCGGGGCTGTCCGCAAAGCTCAACTCATCTCGCCCCCCCCCGTAGCGTAATGACAAGGGATTACCCACTGCCCCCCCCCCGCCCTCACCCGGCCCGCGCGTTAGTTCGGGTAGCTGACGCTATCCATCTCGGCCTTACCTGTGTTATTGTTTCTCCGGCCGGCGCCGCCCCCTTGGCCAAGCGGGCTCCCTTTACGTGCCCCAGGCGCCGAGACGCCGCTTCTCGGTACCGAGTCACACCAAGGCCTCGAGACTCCTAGCCGGAGCTCCTGCAAGCAAGCCAGATCGTTGGTGCAGGGGGAAAGACCTTCTGAAGCCTTTCTACATTTCTTGCGGGCAATATCTCCCGTGTTGAGCTCGTTCTAAGTGTTTTTGGAATGTTAAGTTACAATAACAATCAATAGTAATGTTAATATTTTATATTATTAATAAATAATAAAACAAAGAATAATATTATTTCAAATAATAGGGTTTCACTTTAGTTACAATTATTAATGCACCATTACTTTACAGGTTACAATAATATCATATACATACATTTTGAATTAAATTTATAGATATTAAGGAGCTATTTTGGATAAAATTATGAAAATGTCCTATTGCCTTCGTAAAAAGTGAGTAAATTTGTAAAAACCTCAAAATCAATTTTTCGCAGCATTACGTGGCTTTCTCTACACTACGTGCACAACTCCGTATGTACGAATATACGAGAAAGTTAAAAATGTCTGTCAAAGCAATCAGTTATGTGTGGGAGTTATTTCCTCATTTCTCAAACATATAATTATCTAGTTTATATGCAAATATAACGTATGTATTTTTTCTCTCCAATTTTTATGAATAAACACGCAACCTTAAAATTTCACATGAAGTTAAACACGTCTGATAAGTCAATTTAGCTACATTTATTCCATTTTCCCCTGAGAGCCAATTTCTTCAGGATTCTATTTTTCTAAAATCTCATCTTATCCTACGTATGACATTAAATCGTTTTGTAAAGTTAAAGTTATTCCATGCGTCTTCTGTGCTCCTACATCTTCTCCACAGCAGCGATCGTCGAGTGCTTCTGTAGCCCCGACACCGGAGGCGGAGGTCGGAGACAATGGGTCTCTTGGAGACAGCCGAGCGAACAGCACGTGTCCATGGCAACCATGGCGGAGCGCCCACTTACTCCGAACCCGCCCCCGTCCCCCTCTTGCTCCAGAACCCCGCTTCCACTCCCATTTACGCAGCTCCCCACCACCTCCACCTCTCGACTATGCGGCCTCGGCCAACTTGGTGGTTCCTACCGACAGAGGTGGCTCAGGGCATCAACTAATGTCATTGCAGTGTCTCTGACCGGGAGGTCCTAGGGTTCCTCTCCCGATGCTGGCAACATTGTCGACGCAATGTCGACACTATGTCGAATTCAATCGCAGTCTGAAGGAGAATCCTAACAGCCGACTGCTGTGTTCGGTAGATTACCGCGGTTTCTCCGATCAACTTCAGATGAATACCGGAGCAGTGCCCTAACAAACGGACTATGGACCGCGCGCCAGCTTTTCCTTCCTCTTCCTTGCCCTAATCTCGCCCCTTACTTACAGACACTTACACTCGCCTGTACGACACTATCACTCTCGTCGAAGGAACACTCTCGGGAGCTTAGAGCTTGTTCGGACTGAGGGGGGTGCCACGCTGGTAGGAGACTTGGTTGTGGAAAATTCCCGCAAAGCGCTGTAGGTCGGCGCTGGATCACACATTTTAGAGGAAAATATCGCCCCTCTTTCCGCGATAAAAAATTGCATTATACTTATGGAACTAACGTACTTAGGAGTCACCACCAATTAATCTAGCAAGGTTACTAGGGGTGGAATTCAAGGTGGACCGAATAAGTGTCCAGTAAGTGACCGCTCTTATGAAGCCCCGAAGGAGTACTATCGCGACGAGTTCGCAGAAGATTTTGAGTTGTGAGTCAACCATTTCGCCCTGGATGAACACCTGCTGACTGTTTCCACTTGCCCATTTGCCTTACTTTCAAACTTATCTCAGAATATAACATTTGTTTTCCTTCAATATGCGCATTGATCTCTCGTCTCTACTGACAACGTAATGATGTGTGAAATTTATTTTATAATCCATTCAAACATATCTATTCTTTTCAGAAGTTCCGATTTTTCTTTATTAATTACCACCATTATATAAAAAAGGTAGAATGCAGATACGATATCTACATAATTACGGGATGGATGGGTATGATCGAGATTTCACGCATTTTTTTGGATTTAATTATTTCATTCTTCTATAAATCATTAATAAAAATACAATTATAAATTAAAATCGGTTCACGGGATTGGTAAATGTGGTTAGAGACACAATTAGTTAATCCAACGGTTCCGAAAATTATTTCTTCATTAGGGCTACAGTATAAACAATGAACAGTGCATGAGGACAACATACATTACAATAAATTGATTGTTGAATAATTAACACAAATAAAACAAAAAAATTAAAACTATAAACTAGGATAAATTATCCTAGGATAATTTATTGTAATGTATTAATCAATTTATTTTAATTTAAAATTAGAAATATATTTAACACTGTAAATTATTCACACAGGAATTAATAATCGTAAGTTATTAACAAAATTGTTGAATAAAATAATATATTTGATTATTTTGAATATTATTGAAAAACAGAAGTCAGAAGAGGCACGATGGAAATCAATATTGTCAAAAAGGTTGCTTGGCTCACATTCAACTGCAAACTGCTTGGCTAATTTTCAACTCTTCCATTTTCGTTATTCTTTCTTCAAATCTTTCTAGAGTGAAAATACTACATATTTTCATAGACATCAGATCAAATATGTAATCTGAGAAAATTTACCTACTGTTTAGTTTTTCTATCATTAGATTTTCATTTTAAGTATTTTTTTTAAAAATTAAAGTCCATGAGTTCATCTAAATAGGTTTTCAACACATACTATTTTATCATATTCGTCTCCATCCAAATATTGTACGCACTATATGATATACACAAATTTCATGTATTCGTATATTTATAGAAGTTGGAAGGTTTTGTTCCGTTTTCATCAGAACTACTATTCATTATTACACCAATCAATTTTTACCTTCTACTTTGTTTTATTTTCACGGTGTGTTTATTTTCACTAATATTTACAGTACTATTAGTGATTATGAATTCAAATTTGTTAAAATAATTGGTAGGTAATTTTAGAGAGAGAACCTAGAGAATAGTTATATCTAGCGGGAATTTTGTTTATCAAAACTCCCACGAGACTGAATTTAAAGCGAAATTCCAGGAAAAATTGAAGAAACACTCTATGTCCAACAGCTTTGAGAAGTATGCTTTTGAATTTTTCCAATTCTCGGGTGCCGCATCCTCGGTCTTTTCACTTGGCCTGTATCCTTCATCACCTCACGCAAGTCGTCTGACGTTCTGGCAAGACCTACGTTACGTCGGGCCTTTCTGCCTAGGCGTTCTCTTTCACTGCTCAGACTACTTTCTGCTACCCAATTTTCCAGTCACCCATCCTTCGACCACTAGCTTTCCTTGCTGCCCTCGTAGCTAATCCCAATATTTCCTTCCCACGCCAGCGCTCGGCGAATGTCACTCTCGAGTTTCGCGCAGCCTAACGACGTCTTTACTCGCAGCGTTTACCACAGTCCGCTTTCTCGCTGTGTTCGCCTTCCTGTGCTATCTCGTCCCCGCCCACCCCAACTAGTCCACCCTTTGCCTTCCCCTCCATCGGTTAGACGCCGCCGCTTGTCTCGTGACGGGTCTGCCATTGTGCGGCCGTGACTGCGTGTTGACAAGTGCGAAGAGCGGAGCGCGCGTCTCTGCTTTGTCCGCCGTCCCCGATCCCCTTCCCCACCTCCT
>BOPP01000021.1:3863864-3882742 GCA_017312745.1 Gryllus bimaculatus
GCCCCTCCCCGCCATTACTCCCGCGACGAGCGACAACCGGCGGAGGAGAGCATGCTGCCCGTCGTTTAGCTGATGGCTCCTAATTGGATTTGCGTCTTCATATTTCGCCCGCCACCCCCGCAGCCGACGCTTGCATTGCCGAGCAGTTGTTGGCAGCACTGTGACGCCAACACACTGCGTCCATCCAGAAGCGTACTGCGGAACGAAAATTGAAATAAATAGTGTTGTCGCGTGAATTTAACTTTTGTTGACGTTTGATTTATTTCGAAAATAAACGATGGTCGGTCGAAAATATTCTTCAAAATAATGCTGTGTAGTATCCCTTGACAAGGAAACTCAATGTGCTTTTTGTGAAAATGTGATAATTTGATCATGTTTTTCTGAACACAATAACAATCGTGGGTTATAGAACTATTTTCCTTTATGTTCCTCCTACAAGACGCTTACTGAACGCACTTGAGGTATTAAGTTATTAATCTAACTTGTTTTTGTAAGTTGGAATTTGGAATTGATTTCAAACTCGTGAATAAAATTGTTAAAGTATATCTATTGGATACTTTTCTTACGCACACTTTCTCTCTCTTTCCCTCTTTCTCTCTTTCTCCCTCTCGCACTTTGTCTTTCTCTCTCTCTCTCTCTCTCTCTCTCTCTCTCTTTGTCTCTCTCTCTTCTCTCCTCACTCCTCTCTCTCCTCTCTCTCCTCTCTCCTTCAATTATGTATAGATTTAGATTACGCCAGACGTCAGTACACGTTCGAATTGTATACCTATGCGTGTATATGCATACTTACTCATATATGACTACATAATGAAACATGTATTCCAGCACACATTTATATAATACACATATTACGTGATACACACGTGATTTTCACTCACGCAAGATTTATTTTTATTTTCGTACATCCTGTTAATAAATTTAGTTACTACTTGTCTATCTCAAGGGAATTCAATACAATACAAATTAAAAATGCAGCTTCGCCTTTCGTCGTGTTGGCTTTTGGATTCCACGGTCGATGCCATTTTATCGTTGCGCAATCTATAGCTCAATATTTTCTTTCGATCCGTTCAACCATCCCTAGCACCTTGAAATATAATCAGCACCTTGAAATATAATCAAAACCTTGAAATATAATCAGCAACTTGAAATACAATCAGCCATGCGTATTGAGCAGTGAGATGCGTATTGAGCAGATCAGCAGTGAGCGTATTTATCTTGAGTTTCCCGAGTCGGAGACCTACTTTATTGCTGAATTAGGGTTATTTGATATTCTCGTATAGGGGATTTTTTGACTATGAATTGTGGGCCGCGGGCGAGAATTCACGTCATATCGCTCGACCGTGATTCGAGATTGTCCTCCTACGTACGTGATCTCAAAAAAGGAGCACACGAAAGACTTTTCGCGATTCCTTTTCCTGTGCACATTGGGAGACGCAGTGCAGTCCACTTTAATCAAATAAGGCATTATGCCCTGAAGATAACACTGCCTCGAAGTAGCTTCGCACATAGTTTAGAAACTGGCGTGTCGTTTTCGGAGACAGGAGCTCGTAATTTGGCCAGCGTATGAAAGGAGGATGGGATGATGTCTGTATTTGTAAGATGGGAGTGCAAGGAGGGCGATGGCACGTTTTGGCATGGGTTATTGAGGGCTTGAGAAAGCGCGGTATGTATGTATAGATAAAGGACGCAGAAAGTGACTACCGTTCCAATATAAATAATAGTGCTCGTAATTATAGTATTCATTAAATATCACTTTGCAGAAACGAAGATAGAACGATTTTTCTACTACAAAATGTCAAATTTGTATTAAAATATGTACAGTAGTTATAATTTTTCAATATTATTCCAATTTTATTTCATTGTCTGCTTCTCTGAACTCATTAATGGAAATATTTTCTGTAAAATATGTAATAACGAATATTGTGTTTGAAAATTTAGATTTTTTGTAAAATAGATTACACCAGGGAAATATCTTTTTACGTGTCGATAATTTTTACAACAAAATAGGTAATTGCCAATACAGTAATAGGACCAACTTACGAAATATGAATTACCACTACATCAACCCACTCGCGCAATGCACTCTTTGTAGAACCAATCGTCCCTTCACCTAAAACCTTACATTACGAGCATTCAATGTGAAAAACAGAAAAACAAAAATTAATAAAAAAACTTCAAATAATTTAGTGAATCTAAATGAATCAAAAACAATTAAATAGTTCACCATTTCTTCACTTACCGATTTCATATTCTCCAGAAATCTCCTCGACTCAGTGCCAGACTTAGTACTTCGTACCTCCTCACTTGAGAAATCGCGCAAAAGAGCCTCTCTGATGAGTGTTCTCCGAAAGCCCTTTCAAAGTCGCGTCCAATTTGGCTATTAGCCGCCCAGCGAGCGCGTAGGACGGCGCCGCACGCCTTCGCTTTAGAGGAGCTAGGAAAGAGATCAAGAGCGAAGGTTAACGGGCCGACGGTGGCGCCGCTCCACGGGCGGAAAACTGGAGCACCGCGATACAGACAAATTAATTTCCAAGCGCGTCTAATTAATGCGAAGTTTCGCCCTGCGCAGACGGCGAGAGAAGTCTTCGTCTTTTCCGCCCTCGCCACCGCCGCCGCCGCCTCCACCGCCACCGGCTCTCGTGAAGGTCGAAGGGAGCAGGAAACTAGGACTTTTCGAGAAAGAGAAGTGCCTTTCAGTTTTTCCGAAACCCTCCGGGGGGTTGTGAGTTTCTCGTGTTGTAGGTCTTTAGCGTCTGTGATTAGAGAGTGCTTCGTACATGTAGATGATGAACTAGCTATGTGAAAGAGAAGTTGGTCTTGATTTATTCTTTGAATGCGTGGAAATAATTATAGTGAAGTACTCACTAAATGCTCTTTGTCAGTTCTGTACTGCAGGCAGCAGGTCCTCCCTGGTAGTCCTTTTCTCTATTCTCTCCTCCCTCTTTATTTTGGAAGTCGTACATTAGGAGTGCCAAGTTCATTGTGTTCAGTGTAATGTTATTTTTTTATTGCCAAGACAAATTCGTTGCTGCTCTTTTAAAAAGTATATCCGCATTTGCGTTGTGACTCTTTGTATTTCTATATTATATTTGTGAAAATGCAGAAAAGTTATTTTTGTTGTGTTTTACGTATTACATAATCCATTAGCTGAATCGGTTCCAAAAGTTTGCACATTTGAACTCAATTACAATTACAATACTCAATACACGAGTATTGTATTGGCCTGCGATTGATTACTTGACGATAGCTTTATTGACACAAATTTTACCTTTTCGAATGTTCTCATTCCACGTAAAAGTTTTCCGAACTGGCATTTGAACTTCAACGTTTAAGTTTCCGCATTCAGCATCACTACCGTCACCACTATCCCCCACTTCAGAGATGCTGTTCTAGAGCTTTTAGTTCTTCATTCTGTTAATTGTAATTTCAATGAGTACGCCTGTGGTTTTCTGAATTCGAGAATACATGTGTTTTATTACATTGAAAAATCTCGGACATAAATATTCATCTCCAATTCTGAGCTAAAAACAAGTTGGAAAGAAAAATGTGACCATAACATAACATAATACTCTGCCATCTACCAAAATTTAACACAATTTATAAAGACACAAATTTTAAGGCTGTACTTTGCATGCTGATAAGAAAATTAGAATTCTTAGCTCTCACTATTTGAGTTATAAACTTTATATTATATTAAATGACTATTAATCTTAACTAGATGTTTCTTTAGTGTTTTTTATCTTAGTACACAAATTTGATTATTTATCACCTACTCTCAATTGTGTACTTTTAGTTAACTAGTTCCTTTACTAATATTGCTATAATATTAAAATTGAAACAAGTAAATACGAGTATAAAGGAATAAAATAATAATTAATCCGCGTTGATATTTAGAAACTATATTAACAGCTTTTTTCCTGGAACACTAATATATAAATTGTCATTACAGGAGAGTCTTGAGTACGATGTCCTCTCTGTGCGAAGTAGTCCCAGAAGATTAATTCCCTCTACCTTTAAAGTGTGTCCTTATGATTTATTTATTGGCATTCCAAATTAAACTTTGAAAGGGAACTGTAGCTTCTATATTGAAATAGCATTTCTGTTTATTTCCTTAACTTTCAGTCACGTGCCACTGCACAAACTTTGAGCATCAAGAGTTCTCCGTAAAGAAACGGGAGTCTTACTAATAACTAACACAGGTGTTTCAATGGAATTCAAAATTTCAGCAAGATATGTAGCGTATTGCTATTGTATTGCTTGAATACTATCAAAGAACCATCAACCACAACACATTTTCAAATAACAGTGGTACAAAAAACAACTAGATATATAAACAATAACGAGGCGTTCTTGTCACGTCTTAAACCGACTTATGAGTATTGTATCTGTTTTTAACATGAAGGGTAACTATTATAATACAAAAAATCTATAATGCAGTTCTCGAATCATGCATAGTTGAATACTTCATTATTAGTATTCTTAATTCTTCAGAAGTAATATAAACATAATAGTAATAATGATAATAGTAATAATAATAATAGTAATAATAATAATAATAATAATAATAATAAGAGTAATAATGATAATGATAATAATAAGCACGAGAAAAAAATACAGTATTAAAATAATTCAATAAAAGGCATCTCATGTTTCCTCTCTGTGCACCTGAGGTTCTCCGATGCACTAGGGGCTGTACGTGTACTCCTCTGCAAGGAATTACGGGCGTAGAAACTCCCGCCGCTTCCAAGAACCTGCGTTCGCCTCGTTGGCCCGGGCTGCGTACTTACCGAGTAGATTAGAAGGGGCCCAAATCCGGCTTAACTCGGACAGGGGGTAAATGAGGTACCCTTCCGTGGAAAACCCAAACACCTGCTCAAATACGACGGTACACAGGTCAGAGAAAAGCAATGCTGTAACGCTCCTTCAACTGCACAGAGAGGTGTTTTAGATGACTCCTCGGCCTTACAACGTTCTTTTATTGCTCTCAGTAGATCCACCTTCCTCCCATGGTTTAAGACTAGGAATTCACAATTTAGGATTCACTTTCATTGATCTTTATCGCTTCTACAAAAACATTTAATATAATGATACTGCTGCCTTAATACCAAAAACGTCTTTTTTTTCTGAAAATGCCTGATCATCCGTCCATCATGCACCGTTCGTCCATCCGTAATACCCCATCAATATTTAAGCTAGAGGTTCGATTCTCAATACTCTATTTTTGAATATTAGAAGCTATATTTTCATATACAGTGTTTTGCAAAATATTAGTCGTGTTTACGTTATTTTAAGTGGAGTTGCGACGATATTCTATAAATATGTAAATATATTTTTCCAATCGTTTTTGCAATCATTTTCATCTTTTTCTAAATAACTGGGTATAACTCGCTGACTTACATGATATTTACCAATTGTAATGAAAATGTTAAACAATTAAAGATGTGTATTTTCACAGACTTTTCTAGCATTCAGAATTGTAACATCTGAATATGTCCTGATTTACTAAAATGAAAATGACATATATTCTCAGACGCTTCTGCCCTAACTCTACTACAGAAAACCTCTACTTTTGTTTACTGGATATGTAACATAGGCTTATTTTTATCAGCAGAAGATACAAGTATATTGGTGAAAGAATTATTCGCAAATAATGTGTAGAAATCGTATGGAGCCAGCATTAAGAAAAGGGGATATGCCAACATTGTAAGATCAATGTCAAATTAATATTAAAAGAAATGAAATGCGAAGAATTCCGCCATTTCTCAATATTAAAGTTGTTCATCATCGGATTATATAACCTTGTAGGGTGATCAGCACAAGTTTTCATCCATTTTTACTCTTCGATAATTTTGAAACTTAGTTAACCTTTTTGCTGGCTACAACTCCGAATGTCGAACGTCATTAGTGGGACAGATAATAGATTTACAAAAAAAGAAAATACGCTGATTTAAAATTTACAAACGTATTATCGATAATTATAATTTTAAGTTCAGGGTGAGTGTTTAGGAGGACAAATATCCCAGCGTGTTCCCAGTAATATTAATAATAATGATTTCTTTATTTTTTTGCCTCGGTAGGATACATTCCGGAAGGAAGTGTTTTAATACTTTTTCCACTTTGTCTCATCCTCTATATTGGCACCAGCGCAATTTATACGTATTTCCAAGGCTGGGAGCGCAATTCAAAAGTGAGGAAGTCATTAGCGTCATTTGTGAACAGCGAGTGCACTGCAACTCTGACAGCTGACAGGGGGAATTCGATTTTGACAGCGTAAAATTGGTGGCAATCGCAGAGCTGCAGGCGATACATAGCTGTCGTAATATGTTGTAGCCCACGTCCGTCAGTTCTCAAATTCGTCTTTTTCTTCTACTGAATCCGAAAAAAGTTTTGTTTTCAATAATACTTAGAATGATTTTCAGAATTTTGACTCACTGTAAACACAACCTTCTATACATTATGGAAGAAAATCGTCAAGACACTGCTGCACTGAGAAGCGTCTGTCAGCAAAATAACCTTAGAAATGACCTTAGTTTCTACTATGAAATCGAATTTATGCTTCTAAAATTGCTTTTAAATCTAAGTTAAATTTAATAAAGAACTGCTGATGATTTTTTACCTCTGAAATTACTCACCTACTTATTTTACACACTTTTTTCAGAAAAGTTACAATATTAGGCTTCGGTTTTTGTGAATAAGAATTCATACTTCTACTTTCTTTTAAATGCTGAATTTTCAATAATTAATTTAACGTAATAAACCATATTTAAAAACCATATTGAATAACTTATAATTAGTTACATTAAGTAAAATAAAATTGATGACCAAGAGGTTTATTTTTGTCTTTTGGAAGTGATAGACGAAGTGACAATAAGAAAAATTATTGAAAAAGCAAGAAATATTTTATAGGTTGTCTCCTAATTGAATTTGAAATATTGAGACATGACTGTTATGAAAATTCTTAAGAACATATGAAACGTTGTAATTCTTTCTTTTTTGAATCTTAATCAGTTTTATCATAAAAATTGTAATTATGTTCAGTACAAAACAAAACTCTTTGTGTCAAAGGTTTAATAAAACTAGTATTTATTGCAAAAGTAGTTATTTATATTACAAGAGGTAAAAGTGAACTTTTATTTTGCGAGTTAAGGAAAGTGGAGACTCGAGGCCAATAGGTCGAGCGACGCAGTCCTACGGGTAAAATAAAAGCACTTTTCACGTGCCGAACACTATTCTTTAACAGTATTTCTACCATTTGTCTCACTTTATCCACCTGGGCCCCTTAGTCCCCATGACCCTCTTTGTCCCCATGGTTCCCGTTGACTCATAGTCCCTGTTGCTCCCCAGGTACTCCTTGTCCTCATGGTCTCCTTTCCCCCATATTCTCCTTGGTCCCGATAGATCCCCTTTGCCTTTATGGTCTCCTTTGCCCCCATGGATCCATTTGCCCTCATGGTCCCCCTTGTCCACGTGGTCCCCGTGGTCCCTATAGTCACATTTGTTACCACGGTACCCTTCGTTCCCATAGTACTCTTTGTTCAGTAGTGCCATTTGTTCCATGGTCCTCTTTCTACTATTCATCTTATTGGTCTTTTTAATTCTTTTGGTCCCGGTTAGACGGAAGTATTTTTTTGTTGCACTGACAGGTACTGGATGTTAAAATTTGTTTAAAAAACCCTTAACACTAGACGCACTTGATGTAGTGCGTGTGGCATGTGGAGGTCTGTGTGCCACTCGCCTGCTTCCGGTGGACGCGCGTCGCGCCAATCGCAGCGGTGACTGACGCCGGCGGCGGCGGCGGCGGCGAAGGGAGCGGAGTTGGCGGGGGCGCGTCGCGGGCGACGTTGCTATGAGGAGCGAGGCGGATGTCGCTGAGGCCACGTTAAGCCTAAAGCTGATTACGCGTGCGCGCACGAGCTTTTGCACTCCGCCGCCGTGCATGCGGCCAGCTGCCGCCGTCGTTCAAGTTATTAACATACTGCTATCTCTCCTCTCTCGCTCCTCCCTTCCGCTCCCTCCTCCGCTTCCTCCTCCTCCTCTCCTCGCTCTCCAACCTCTCTCCGCTCGCCGCTCACCTCTCTCTTCCTTCGCTCGCCTCGCCTCCGCTCGCCTCCGTCCGCTCGTCCGCTTCCGCTCCGTCCGCTCGTCCGCTCGTCGCTCGCCTCCGCTCCGTCCGTCGCCTCCGTGGCTCCGCTCCTCTCTCCCTCCTCCTCCTCTCTCCTCTTCTCGCCTCCCCTCTCGTCTTCCTCTCCGCTCTCTCGCCTCCTCTCTCTTGCCTCTCCTCTTCCTCCTCTCTCCTCTCCGAGTTGCCCCACCTTCCCCGTGTTGGTTTGTGCTTTCGGTTCAGCTTTCTCCTCCCTCCGTCGTTTGGCGCACTTATAGAGCATTAGGCAGCTTGGACTCGTTCCGTTTCATCGTAGGGTGTTTGTCACGCCTTAACCGCAGGTGTAATGGCTTCTTGGGCTCTTGACTTCGCGAGTGAATGTGCTCTGCGTGGCGTGTACCACGCATAATTCTTCTGGTTTCAATGGAGGGGTTGACTTGACTTACATGCTGTAGAATGTAAAATTAACATTTAATTGGATATGTTATTTTTTGCGCATAATTCTTCCACAGCGTTGTAATTACTAGGCTTAAATTCCATTGCTTTTTAGATGATGTTTCTTTGTGTTTAGAAGATACTTATTAGTTTAGAAGATGCATCTGTTTTCCAATGCAACTTTTTTATCTCTGAGACTTGGCTGTTGAGGTGAGCCGCGTCTCAGTCGATTGAGCTGAGTTTCGGTTTATCAATGTTGTGGCTTCTGAGCTTATTGTCGTTCCGATTGCAACGTTTATTGAATCAGTATATTGTATGATCGAAGTCCCCACGATGGGAAACGTACGTCAATGGCTCACCCGGGCACAAGTAACAATGATCCGGTTCGCGGAATACCCGAAACGATTTTATCTTAGCAATTTACTGATTCCATTTTCAAATTTGAAGATAGAAAATTAATGACTCGTATAGTTCAGTCAAATACGCAGTTCGCCATTCTATTTTATTGCGAAACCCCCATGTGGAGTGACACGGGGTAGACCGATTAACCATCAAGGCGTAAGTAATTTTCCTCTTGATAGAGAACAAACTTCCGATTAAAATTGTGCATTTCTTAGCATGGAATTTTGGCACGATGATTTAACAGAAAATTTCTTTCGGCATCTGTGCTTAGAAAGCAAATCATTTAACCATCTATTGTATATTGATTGCAATGAAAAATGGTAAACAAATGAGTTAGATCATAAATAAATATAAAAAAATAATGAAAACAATTGGGGTGAAGATGTACAGGTGAAGAAGTCATGATCGAAATTCATGGGAAAAAGTAAAAACATCCGTACTGAGAAACATTCCTACAATTACTATGAATGAAATGAAGGGGGTTAGTAGAATTACTGCAAAATTAAATGTTTTCTTAGTAAAAAACGACAGAGTTAGGCCTTGGAAAAAAATGAAATTTCAAGTGACAATTTTTCTTTTTAAATAAAATAATAGTCCAAAGTAAACTACAAAGATTTGAGATGTAACTCATTATGTTAAAGTGGTAAGCCAAGTACTTATAATATCATAAATGCTTGAATTTATGTATGAAAATAGTTGGATATTAGTACGGTTATATTCTAGTTTTAGAGGAAGCAAACTATGCAGTTTTTGTTTTTTCTGTAATTTTCATTAATATTCATTTGATATACATTTTTTACATTCGTTTACCTGTTCCGTTTAATTGGTGCCGGAAAGCTGTGTGAAAATATTCACATAGAAAAAATTTATACATTATTGAGATTCTATAATCATTATGTTACTTACATATGTATTTTATCTGTTTGCTTTCCCATTTTTTCTAGGAATTAATTTGAACGAAAAACAATTAGAGAACGTTTTTTAACTCAACTTATTTTTACAGAGCCCTGTATTACGAAGTTTTTGGTGTATTTTGTGGGATTGAAACGCCAGCAAGGCTAGTAAACCGAAACGCGAACAGAGCCCGCATGGGCGATAGTGCATCTGGAGTAACTCCCGGGTGGCCGTTTTTTCGCCAGGCGGACTGGGACCCTGATGGTGCTTCTCAGCTACTGGCCGGCGAGCAGCGGCTTGCGGGCCAGAGAGGGGGAAAGGGGCAGAGGCAGGCGAGCAGACCGGAGAGTGGGGGGACGAGCGAGGAAGAGGCGGGGCAGGGGCGGCCATGCCCGGTGGGCAGTGGAGGGCGGCGGAGAACGGGTCGGAATGGGGAGGAGGAAGCGGAACATGGGAGTAGAGACGGTGCGAGGTGTGGCGGAGGTGGACAGGACTAGGTGATGGGAGGGCAAGTGCGCGGAACACATTTGGGGAGAGGCGATCGGCGGAGTCGGGGGCGGAGTCGGGGCGGAAGTCGGGGGGAGTCGGGGCGGATCGGGGCGGAAGTCGGGGCGGAGTCGGGGCGAGTCGGGCGGAGGTCGGGGCGGAGTGGCGGAGTTCGGGGGATCGGGGGAGTGGCTCGGGGCGGAGGGCGATGGGGCGGGAGTTCCGGGGCGGTCGGCAGTCGAGTCGAGTCGGGAGTTCGGGGCGGAGTCGGGGCGAGTCGGGCGAGTCGGGGCGGAGTGGGGCGGAGTCGCAGTGGGGGGAGTGGGGCGGAGTCGGGCGGAGTCGGGGCGGAGTCGGGGGAGTCGGGCGGAGTGGGCGGAGTCGGGCGGCAGTCCGGGGCGGAGTCGGGCGGAAGTGGGGCGGAGTCGGGGCGGAGTCGGGGCGGAGTCGGGCGGAGTCGGGGCGGAGTCGGGCGGAGTGGCGGAGTCGGGGGGAGTCGGGGCGGAGTCGGGGGAGTCGCGGGCGGGAGTCGGGCGGAAGTCGGGGCGGAGTCGGGCGGAAGTCGGGGGCGAGCGGAGATCGGGGGCGGAGTCGGGGCGGAGTCGGGCGGCGGGCGGAGTGGGGTGGAGGCGGGGCGAGGCGGGGCGGAGGCGGGCGGAAGGCGGGCGGAGGCGGGAGGCGGGGCGGAGGCGGGGCGGAGGGCGGGGCCGGAGCGGGGCGGAGGCGGGCGGAGGCGGGCGGGCGGGGGAGGCGGGGCGGAGGCGGGGCGAGGCGGGGCGAGCGGGGCGGAGGCGGGGCGGAGCGGCGGAGGCGGGGGGCGGGGCGGAGGCGGGGCGGAGGCAGCAGTATATAAGAAACAAGTGCCAATGTTTGTGATTGATGACGGCGATGATGAAGAAAATGTACAAGTCTGAGATGAAATGCTTGATCATTAATTCTTAATGAAAATAAAGCAGAAGTGAGTCTTAGAAAAGGTGACAGAACAACGGCGAGAAAGAAGGAGAAAATACTGAGGCAAAAGTGAAATATTGGAAAATGACCTGGAACTGAGAGGCTGTAGCCAGTCGGGTGGCGATGACACAACAGCGGTGCCGAAATTGCACTTGCACATCGGCATTACAAAACGGTAGAAGGAAAACGGAAGTGTGAAGACAGCAGTCGCATAACGGCAATGGGAGGGCGGAGTAGAGGTAGAATTGCGTAGTGACGGAAACAGTGGTAGTGCGGATGGAGAGGGTTGGCTATAAAGGGAAGTAACGGCGTCAAAGTGATGGTGACAGCGGAAACAGCGATGGCGCCCAGGTAGAGAAGTCAAGGTCAGCAACAACGAAGTGGGGGTTACGGCAAGTGTCATTAGCGTGGTAATGACAAGAACCGTTGATGGCGGCGAGTCGGAAGCGAAGAAAAAGTAGCGGTGTTCGTTTCATTGATTGATTATTTACCGTTTACGAGCGTATCCATTTCCATTGTCATTAGTTCCACAAGTGGAGGCCATGCCATATTCAGGGTGATGGCGATCCTCACCCACTGGATCATGAGATCCGGCGCGACCTGACACCGCCACTTACGGTGTTTCCCCCTCAAGGGATCTTCGCCGTTAATCCGCCGTTAATCTCCTAACTGATCCACATGTGTGAAACTATAGCGAATATATGTAAAAGTAGGAGTATGCAAGGAGAGATGAGAAAGTATGAGGAAGGAATGATCACGCACGGTCTGTGACCCGTTTGCTAGGTTATTTCTCTAGCATTCTCTCTCACGGAACTGATGTGATAAACCACGGAAAACTACCGATCAGAGCAATCATCCTCCAAATAATGGTTGTAGTACTCGACCCAGCTTTAGTGTCAGCAAATCTGCAATTGTCTGGACTCGATCCGGTGGACCTGCTGACGCTGCAGGAGTGGTGACAAGGGGTATACGGTTATAGCGGGTCTCCTGGCGAGTGTGGGGAAGTGGGAGCTGCACGTTGGTGTCGGCGGGGCGTCGAGTTGCGTGGACGAAGCGGGGCTGGGGCAGCGCTGGCGGCTGTGCGCGGAGCGGCGCGGCGCAGCAGACGGCCCGTGTCGTATATAACGGCTCTTCGCCTCGGCGCCCCCGGGCGCGCCGCGCCTCGCCGCGCCGCGCTGCGGATCGCGTTGATATACGCGGCCCCGCGCGAAACCACTGGACGTGACCACCTACTTCCCGCTCTCCGTCTTGCCACGCCCCGTCCTCCTCTCGCCGCTCCCCGCCCCGCCCGGCAGCGGCTCGCTCGCTTCTCCAGGCCTCCTTGCGCCCTGCAACTCCATAGAAGCTCGTCTTATATTCCAGAACTCGCTCGCTTCGCCTTAACATTTTCCGCCCGCCTGCCCCTTTTCTGTTCGAATGAATTGCCAACCAATGTATTGCCTTTTCTGATCAGGTTTTTTTGTTCTTGGGATATCTTTCGATGGAATTTAGGGCGAACATTTTTATTTATGTTTCTCGTTTGTAATACTTTCCAATATTTGTCTTTTTATATTCTTATAACTTATTAGTTTATGTCTTGTGCAGTAGAAACGTTTTCTTATCAGTGAAACTGGTATATATTTCTAGTGTATTTTGTTCTCTAGATGTTTCTTTGCTCTCAGAGGATAGGTTCTGCTGTTTCTGAGAATATTTTTTTTATCATTTGTAACTTTCTGAGCCAATGTCCTGTGAAAAAATTAGTCATAGCGCTTCCTGGTTTTTGATCTAATGATTACGTGTGGAGAGAATTCTAAACGCTCAGAGATCTTAGTCTCTTGGGCAATACGCTTATATTTTCTTTTGCAAATATTCGCTTTTTTGACTTGCTTCGTTCTGCGCATCTCTTTTGTTCGCAAATCGATTCTACATGCAAATTCTTTTAGAAGAAAACAAAATTCGTTACCAAAGCAGCGTCCACATAACAACAATATTTATAAGTAATCTTCCAATTAATAATAGTGTGCGCCCTAATTAACTTCACTTTTGTGTGAAAGTATAAATCTGATATGTGAATATTCACATTGAACGGAGGCAGCATATCTAGGAACCACTGTAGTATTGTTTTGAATTCATAATATATTGATAATGTTTTGATCTGTCAGCAAGCGAGAAGCTCGGTAAAGTAATTATAAGATTTTTTAACCAAGACCACTCATTGATGAGAGATTGCTAGTGTGGAATGAAGAGCATCTGACAACCGCAATGTTGTGAAATCAAAACGAGCGTTTTGAAAGCGGAAAGAAGGAGTCAACAATAAGGATTGGCATAATTGAATTGATAGATCACTGCTCTGTTTGATGGATTAAATAAATTTATTCATACTGCAAATGAATATAACCCGGTGATAGCTAATTACATGTATATGATAATATATATATATATAACATGCAAATTATACAGTAATAATAATGGTATAATAATAATAATAATAATAATAATAATAATAATAATAATAATAATAATAATTTGGATAACAATGCTGAATCGTAAGGACATTCAATTCATTCCTTTGACCCTACACCATGTACATTACAAATGCTCAGATATAAAAAATATTGCAACAAAAATGAACTTGTCAATTATTGTACGTTCAATCTCCTGTACCCCCTCTGTTGTCTCACTATAACACAACAATACTCTAATTTCCTGATTCTTTCTTGTTTGCCATCTCCAGATGCACTAAGCTTCAAACGTTACCATGCCTAAACTTTACCATACCTAAGCTTTAAACTTTGTCCTCACCATGCCTAACAATCCCCGCGCCTGACTCCACCCCAGCTACCCCTCCCAAATTCAGAAAGTGGGTGTTTATCATAAATGTGTAAAGCAAATGAATAAATGTAGCACGCATTGAATGCGCAGAATTTATCTACATAAAAGTAATGCAAAGGATATAAGAGAAGATTTAAACGTACCTGAATGTTCATGTCAAATGCTTGGGAAACTTTGTGTCGGCTAGACTCAAGGATGCTTTATGTTATTAGCGGAATACAATAAAGTGGTACGGTAATTCAATTACCTTAACATGCTCATCTTGAATCACCACAATGCATTTCACGCGGGTTCCACTTAAACATTTGCTTCAGCAGGATGTCAAAAAATACTCGTGTGACGGAAGGTTTCTCGAGCTCACTGCCCTTTGCTCGTGGGCGTTGACCGCAAACGAATCAATTTTGGATACGCAGCTCTCCCCTTTTTGTCGTGGTTCGGAACGTGCGTGGGGTGGATGTAATGTGTTGCAAGCTCTTTTTTGTTGTGATGTCGCTTGTCTGGGTAAACTAGAGATCATATTTTAAAGTAATTTAATCAACATCCACGCTTAGAACTTTTTTTTCTCGTTTTTTCGTGTAATGTGAACCAATGCGGTACGTTAATTCACGAAATAATGATGACATCTATATGTTTTTATATTATGATTTTATACAAATTTAGTAGTATTCTGTAATATTGGAATTTAAATATTTGATTTAACAAGCGTGTAATATAATTTTCTTCTTCTCTTTATCCATTTCGTAACATTTGTCATATTCACTTGCTCTCATCCAAATTTATTCGGGTCCCTTCTAAGTCATGTTTGAGTGTAAATAGAGGCGTGTTCATATCTAATGTGAATACTTCGGAAACAGAAGGTAGATGATGAGAAATAGGGCTCCATGTGAATTAAAACATATCTAAATTTAAAATATAGTGATGAAAGAAGAATGTTACTTTCACTGTTCTGAAATATTAATTTTCTTTCTTCCATCGACGTCGTTAATGTTACGTTCTTGTTCACATTTCCTCGTTTTCGTGCGGGTTTGTTTCCATTCGAAACTGGATTGAAATTCTCGCGGCGATCGAAAATCTATGAACCTATTTTACGTTTCTTGGTAATTTCTTGTTAATCATACTTTTACATTGCCTTCTCCGTTCTTGCAGGCAGTTTCACCGTAACGGATGACAGCGGTTAATGGCTCTCTCGATGAGGTTTCTTCGGTGCAGCTAAGATATCCAATCACCGTGTCACCAATCTTTTAATGTGACGCCATACATTGTGTGGTTATCGTGCTGCTTTTAGAGAGGGGATAGAGGAAGATTAAAGTTGGAGAAAATGCAGATCCAAGAGATTGTGTATCTGATGGAAGATTAACAAGGGAGATTGTGGATCAATACGCGCGAAAGAAAATACATTGATTATTTCAAGTTAACGTTGGCGTCAACTGCTAAGGTCATTAATCCTGTACGTGAAGTGCATGTAGAAAAATCTGTGATCTTTTTCTTCTTGATGGCGAAATTCGATCTAATTTTCGGCTTGTGAGGGTTTCCCCAACCAGGTATCTCACACCAGCGGAGCAACGCCCCAGCCGCCACAAGCTCTAAACTTCCGACTGACTACACTACTCACAACATTGTGGTAGTGTAATGTATGTAAGTAAGGGGCGAGGATAGAACAAGGAAGGGGAAGGGAAGTTCCGGCATGGTCCGTGGGCCGTTGTTAGGGTACTGCTCCAGCATTCACCTGGTGTTGTTCGGAGAAACCACGGAAAAATAAGGACTAGAGCAGCCGGCCGCTAGAATTTTCCTTGACTGCGGCTGTGCTCTACCTAGCTAAGTAGCTAGAATCGAACTCCTGCCGTCTTGGGGACTCAAACCCTAAGACCTCCTGATCAGAGGCACTGCAATGGCATTAGTTTATGCCCTGAGACACCTAAGTCGGTGCGAGGAAGAAATGAAAGCCAAAAAATGGCAATCAGATTGTAAATATTCCCATCATAATTATCAAGAGAACTTGAAAATAATAACAGTTGAATGTGGAACACTAAAGTATATTTTACAGAAAAAAAACTGCTCGCCAGTTTCCCTTTTCATAATCAACTTGCTTTGGGATTTTTTGTTGTCGTGAATTTTCCTTTCATTTGTTTTTATTTTTGTCAAAGTATCATGATAAATATCTGCGAGTGCCATTGAAGGTTGTGAAACATTTTTTGATAAAAATCGCGTAAATACAAGAATAAATAATCAATACAATGGTAAGTTCAAATGAAAAAGGATCACATAGAAAATTTCACTGATTAATACATTTCCCGAATGAGATTATTATCTGTATTCAGTCGATATCAGTGTGATGAGATCAATACTATAAATTGGCGTTGCCATCTATCAGCTCATGCCAATCATATTAATTTCCTTTCATATTTTTAAATGAATTGTCCACTTGTGGTCACACTGACAAAAAAAGCTTTTATTATTATTGAATAAACTTAAAAATATAAATAATTGAATTAAAAATAGTATGCTATTCAAAGATGCAAATTTTAGTTTGAATAAGATTGCATTATTTCATTGGCATGCTGTCAGTTTTAACACGATATACTGCATGTTAATCCTCTCATTAACTGATGATCGACAGTGGCGATCGCTGTTTTATATTTTAAACTAACAAACTGACAGCTTGCATAGCTAGAATAGTTGGAACCTAATTTAGTGAATTATTGGTTTAAAATTGAATGTCGTTGCCTACTGAAACCCAAATTTCAACAATGCCAGTCCCAAATTAGTGAGTTTCAGCATTATGGAAAACATCATAATAATCATAATGTCTTTAGGTGAAGGCCTTGCTTTGATAACGCATTAGGAATCGTTTACGAATTATGCATGATGGAGAGTGTGCAATGTGCGTTGCGGGTTGCATATTCCTCTTCGGTTCACCTTGTATTATGACCTCTGAACTACTTTTATCTTAAATCTATTGGTGCAATTGTAAGAGGTAATCCACGATGCAGCAGCACACTTACGGGGTGGCTTGTCGACGATGACTTTGACATGGCAGGACACCATATCTTCCTTTAGCATGTTGAAAGTAGATACATTTAATATATTAAACCATTGAGTAAAGATACTAATAGAATCTATGTATTCATGAAAAGTGCAGCAGCACTTTTGTGTATATTTAGCAATGCATATATTTTAAAAAAATTGAAAGTTTGTAACCCCTTTTGTAAATAATCATCCGATGCCGACTTCCCGCGTAGTATGGAAGTGAAAGACATAGCTTTACCCTCGTGGGTCCTGACATATAAATCCCGGTCGAGTCTTGTGTCATATTTGTGAACATCCAGATCTTCGGCATGTTCCTAATTTTATTATCATTACCTTATACTCATCTGCTCATTAAATAAATCTGTTTAATTCACGTATAGGCTTAATACTTAGGTGTTTTATGTAGGTATCAATATCACATTAAAGAATAATTTTAAAATTTTCCAATTAAGTTGCACTTTAATATAGATAAATTCTGCGCATTCAATGTGTGCAATATTAATTGTCTTGTCTCAGTTGAAGAAGGGGGAATGATGAACTCCAGGTAGATTTTTGTTTCATAATTTATGGCTTTCATTATTAGAACCTTTCTACGCCCTAACTTGTTATTTCCCTTGAAGCTCTTATAGGACATTTAAAAAATAATTTAAAACCGTTGTCACGCTTCTTAAAGAGTCAGATGTTCTCTTAAAGGTATGACCATTAACACATCGCCGACACACATGAACGATGTCGTACCTGTCGATGTAGAGAGCAGTTGTGCATTCGAAAGAAATAGTGGATGTCGAACTCCTTAAAACGAGGACGTGACAATTTTTCTTTCTCTTTTTCATAGTTCTGTAAGTGAAAAATACGGAAAAACATATGTGCCGATTGCTAATCTCAAAAACTGAAATCGTTGTAATACTAATTTTCACAAACTATACATTACATATTTCCAAATACATGTGATATTGTTCTTAACTGCATTATTTCTTCAACAATTTTGACCGGGAGAGGTGGATCAGGGCGTCAACTGAGGTCACTGGCGGTCCCAGGGCTAGGGTCCTGACGGTATCAGGAATTTCGTCACTAGATTCATAGCTAGATTGAATAGAGTCGTTGTCTGGAGAAGAATTCTAACGTTAGGTTGGTCTGATCGGTAGTTTTCTGTGTTTCTTCCGATCAATATAAGTGAATGCCGGAACAGTACCCGAACGAACGAGAAACGTATCGCGCGCGATGTTTCCTTCCTGGTCCTTGTCCTAACCCGTGCTTACACACACTTACACTTACATGCACTACACTACCACGCATGCCGGGAGACGGGTCGAGAGTTTACAGCTTGTCCTGTCTGAGGCGGTGACCGGCTAGTGGGAGATATCTAGTAGGGAAAAACCCCGCGAGCTGTCGGTAGATCGGCACCAGATCGTGCCATTCAGCAGGGTAAGATCACCGACAGCGCGACCGAAAATATTCACTACACTTACAGGACTAATTACCTTAGCTGCTAACGCACTGGGGATCACAAACAACCAATCAATCAATTCAGCTATTTTGAAATTTATTCTGGCACTGCTTATTTGACACTAGACTACCGAAATGTCACTGACGTGCATGAATGCCCGCAAATACGTGTGAACGGTTCCCCAAAAGGCTGTCAACGCCCCCGAGATCCGAGTGGCGTCCTCCACCAACCTTTTCCTCGCAGTTCCTCTCCGCGGCCCGGAGCTCTTCACCTGAGGAACGCGAGGCGTCGCGTCGCGCCCTCGGGGACACCGGCGCCGCGCCC
>BOPP01000021.1:3884707-3898904 GCA_017312745.1 Gryllus bimaculatus
CTCTGCACGTCGCGCTCTCCAAGCCTTTCCCTGCTGCCCTCTTGCCCGCCTCTGCCCTGAGACAGCGCGTCTTCACTTGGGTGTCAGAAGGCGCAGTTGCTTGGAAGAATGTATTAATATTACGCATTGTAGTTTTCTACTTCCTCGCTAGTGTTTACGCGTTATAGAATAAGTATTGCAATGCTGGGGGGGGGGATTGACGGCGAACATTCGACACAAAACCCTTATTACCGGGTCCTACCGACAAAAAAGTGAATTAATCTTGTTCCTATAAATAATAAATTATCTCCTAACACGTTATGTAGTCAGAATCTGCATTGTGGGTTCTTGATTTCGAAAAATCAATTGACGGCAAAACGTACCTCTGTCTGTGCGTGTGTCTGTCTGCGAACAACGCTAATGGCTAAACGGTTCAGCCGATTTTTTCTAAAATTGGTATTCCCCAATCCACCTGGTCGAGATCCCGAGGGGTCGAAAGGGAGGTTTCTCTCGGGTCTGGCAGCTGCACTCTTAGCTCACAAAGGAACTCCGCTTTGTGTTGTGTGCGTAATTTCGTAAGTAAGTAACAAAAAATGGCTTTTTTATATGAGATTATTCCCGCAAATAATGTGTCACTACAATAGAGATATATAAGGAAATTATATCGTAGTTTCGAATATATTCATAATGGGATATATTGGATGACATTCTGTTCTGGATGTTCAATCTGTAATTTGGAATTTGTACAATTATACTTGCTTGTTTGTATGATGTGCAGAACATTTTAAAAAATGTTAATTATATTCTTTCTTTATTTACTATTTTATTTTAAGTTTTTTCAAAAACTAACGAGATAAGTTGGAACAGTGTTTGGAAGCGGGGTGTCAACAACAATGAAACGTCTGAGCACGCTTTCTGCTTTACTGCTTTCTATATCTGTGTAATGACATTAATTATCAAGGAACTAATGAAACATTTAGGAATGAACTTAGAATGTCTTGGAGGTAGGGCGAAAAATAATATCACTTATACGAAACCGAAACAGCAGTAGTTTTTTAAATAAAACCTTATATGAACTTTCGTAAAACCACTACATTGAAAACTAAAAATCTCCCATTGACGGCAAGAATATCGTTCTCGCAAGAATTGATTAGAAAATATGAGCCCATTGTTGGTATCGTCTATTGCCGCATGCGCGCATTGTTGCCAGCTCTCATTGAGATGTATTGATATAGACCGAAACTGCGGTATAATACTATTAAGTAACCGTTACTTAGGCGGCGAGGAAGCGAATGTGCTGTTTTACTACAACTAGTTTAGTATATGCCAATCTATTTTCTTTTGAATGGTGTCACTTTGGTTAAAAATTTACACCGTACGGTATTTTTAACTCGAAAATGGTGTAACATTATTTAAAGCACATTTTTTCGTACTATTAATCTAGAAATTTGTATTCTAGAGATATTTCGATGACTCAAGTTAAATGAACCACCTAGTATAGAGTACTAGTATAGAAATTAACTCGAGTAGATTTCAAAGCAAAATGTGAAGAACCAATCAATAACTGTGTAATTCTTTCTTTTGGTGACACCTTTAGTCTCTATAAAATTATAAAAGAGCTGAAAATTTGAAGTGATCTCTCTAGTTTTTATTTTTGTTTGTTCTCAACTATGAATAAGTATAATAACATTCCGTACAACTTACAACAGTCGCGTGGAACAAGTTCAACTTGAATGAACATCCGGGTGTTACATATAAATCTGTAAACTTGCCAAACTACGCAGCTGTTGTTATAAGAATCCTAAGTGATGATAATTTATCTTCACATGAACAATTCTCTCCTGTTTCAAGCTCGCTGCAATTTATTCTCTTGCTTTATACTCTCTTATGCAGTTTTTACCATCTACTCTTTTGAGGTGGTGGGGATTTATCGATAACGCAACTAGATTATCACTTTCAAAAGTTGATGGAATTGAAATACATTCTTTGAAATGAAATATTGGGCGAAATTATTGCAATTTGTTTTTAATTTCTCGCTATTAAGAAAATATGTGCATAGTATAAAAAGGATTGGCAAAGAAAAATGTATGAAAAATAATTATCTGCATTTTAGGAAATAAATTCGTGACATTTATGAATTTTTTGTCATTTCTCCGTTTGGAATCAATTTTGATGAGACGAATTTTCTGGAATAATTAACGATAGTTATTAACAAAGGTTACAAGTATGTTTAATAAGTATTGAAGTAGTTTTGTGTCTTTAACTGTTTGGAATGTACTTATTTTAAGAACAATATAAATCCCCCTAATAATTTATGGATTTGGCAACTTTAATTCTACATGGTTATTATTAGTACTTCTGCCGCATACATGCTTCTGATAATCATTTCTATCGTCTTAAAATGTCATATCATATCCATTTAAGCAGATTTATTACATCTCTTGAATTAGTTAATCTCCCTGGGTTTTTTTCAAACACTAGTCAAAAAAGGAACAAATAATTATTAAGTAAAGAAATGGAACAATATTGGAAAATACTTAGAAAATTATAAAATGTTTGATGATTTGCATATAGCTTTTCTCTGACAAGCATTTCTCTAACATTTAAAATATTAATGGAGAATCCTTTCAGATCAACAAAAGTGTTTGATTCCAACCCTTTTTAACATTAATTGATATTATTTTGTTCTATTCTTATATTTAATAATTATTTTTGGTACTCATGACGTCAAGGAGTTTGTAAAACAATGTCCGAAACGTAAATATCTTTGATTACTCTATTTAGAATTTCTTGGGCAATAGTAGAGTCATTTATTTCACCAGTTTGTAACCCAGTTTAGTAATGAAACCACTATATTTTTACCAAATATGTATTTTGATCAGATCGTAAGAAAAACTTTGATAAATATTTAGGCTAAAGATTTAACATGTTCATGTAGGTTTTGGAGAAATTTTCGAAAACAATTTCGTTTTATTTTAACTACACCACTAATACTCGATTTTCTTGTATTAGTACTCCATTTATTATACAAGAACAGTGTGAATGCATCAAAACGAGAATGAAACAAAAGGTTAATTTTTACTTTGAGCTTACAAATTGAAAATATACTTCTTCAATACGTGATGATATACTATGTGTGTGGAGAAAGAACATGTTTTCTACATTGTTTTTCTCGTTTTTATCATGTAAATAAATGTTCCATTAATCTAATTTTACATCTCCATATTGCGTGCAAGAGAACAATAGGGATTTTCCTTTGGCGGGGGATTTCATAGTAAAAATAGGAACTACATTCCATTTATTTTCGTCACAAAGAAATATATAGAGATGTCTTCATGGAGATCGTGTTCTTTATGTGCACGACCAACAGAAAAGAGTTTGTAACGAGGAGTAATATTAAATTTTTTGAGCAAGAAGCGACGTTTCGTACTTCAGCTTTTCGCGAGGCAGTCGTGTGTGCGGCAATGTGCTTTTGTTCATAATCCGCGTTTTCGCTAAAGCGTTTTTTAGAAGTTGTCTCGTAGAATACACACCTCATCATATTGCTCATAACGTTACTACATTCGCTTCAGGAACGGGATATCTTTATAAATAATCTTATTCTGTCAATTACATTTATGCATTGCCAAGACATCTTGTCATCGCAACTATCATTCACAAGGTAAAAGAAGTTGATTATCTCTATAATGTGAAATAAAAATAATTTTATTTACATCCACACGAAGACTCTTCACCCCAACCCCACACTGCTCCACTCACCTCTGCCTCACCTCATGTCTACCCACCCGCATTCTGCGCTCACCCCACTCGGGCCTACCTCACACTACCCACCACGGATTTTGTCCACCATCCCACCCTGCCCCACCCCTTCTCCCCACCCTTTTTATCCCACCCCACTCTCCCTACTCTGGCCGCGTTTCCGTCCACCCTACCCTAGCCTTTCCCGTTGCAACTAAATTTTTAACTTTGACCTTTTATTACGCATAGCATAATTGCGCCATCAAATGAATTTAAATGATTTATGAAAATGTCATGTGCTTTTCTAAAATTAAAATTCATATTTGCTAATTTCGTCCCACGGTATTTCGAAAAACCGCGTGTGCTCTTAAATTATGATGTAATGACTGGAAAAGATAGAACTGACGGTTTTTGTACAAATCTCTTTTAAACAGTGACGTTTCTCTTGTATTGAAGGACAGCAATTTTCAATATCAGAAAAAAATCCATGCCAGAGTTTTGAGAGTATTAATCGCAATATTCTATTCTGCAAAAAGTATTCAGAAAAGAGTACAAGTTACACAGTAACTAATGCAGCAGAGTGAAAACCATTGGTTCAAACGCCATTGCAAATAAAACTCGTTTGAGTCTTAAAATTGTCCGAAACAGATCTTAAATATATGCAAAGAAAAATTTGTGTAAAAATAATTAAATATAGAACGCGATGCATTGCTCTTCCCTGTAATCAGAGTGGAACTGGACTAATTCTTCTTTGCACAGCAAATTGAAGGCCTCAGAATATGTTTTCTGCATAGTGAAACTTGTGCAGCGCACGTTTTGTTTCCTGTGAGGTGAGCTCTGGTTAAGCAACTCTTCTTAGGCTCAGACAAAGCCATTATACAGGTGACTATCGACCTACAACCAATAGAAATCAACAATGAAAGCAGCAAATCATTCACGCCGCCCATCTATCTTGTCTTGGTGAGCTCGTTGAGCCGAGAATTAAACAAAAGGGTAAAGTGTTGACATCTGCGATGAAACGAATATAATATATTGCAATATATTACACTTCACACGCTACTTGTCATATGGTTGTTAGACCAGTTTTACGCGACACTGCAAAACTTTCCCGTGAGAATGTGTCTGTTCTGTGTCCTGGTTTGGAATGGTTGTCGTATATCCTATTGTTAAATTTTTCCGTCACGGCTGGGGATGCATTCGCTACGACAATTTCTTGGGGAAATGGGATTTACTTGTGCAAGATAATGTTCAAGTAATATTTCCGACTGATTTTGCAGAATCGCAGGGGCAGGATATGCAGCGAAAACGCGTTAATACTTGAGGGTGCGGCGGGTTGCGTGGAAATTGTGTTCAGGGGCGGTTGCGTCATAAACGCATAAATCATCATCAATGCCCTATTTTGTGTCTTTGTGCGACAATCAAATGTACATATCCATTGTACTCGTACTATGCCTATATGTTTTGCGCAAGTGCATGCAATAGGTTGAAAAGTTTTATTGTAATCGAATGAAAGGTACAGCAGCGCATAAAATACGAACCAACAAATAAAAAAATTATATATTAGATATATATTGAAAGAACAGGTAGAAAAACACAAACGCAGAATGTGCAATCATGAATATAAATCTATTTCTCGATAATGTAATGCGATTGCAAAAAATTAGTATTTTTGATATGACAATAATATTTCTAATACTATTAACGGAACTTTTACTGACAAATTTGGTCCTATGGTAAGAGAAAACATTCCATGCTCTAACTAGGAATCCCCTTCAGTCATTAAGAATGTCGTCAAAATGTATTATGTCAGAGATATTAGAACAGAGAAAACAATACTGGCTAACAGATCGCATAGAATTTTACTCTAAAGAAGGAAAGAAAATACACACTATTATAGCACCGCTAACTAAAAACGTGAAAGCGATGTAGAATAAGAAACTGATAAAATACACAGATATGACACTTAGTTGAAATCTAGACATCCACTGACTGTCTGAAATCCAGACATTGTGCAAATTTAAAAGAGTACAAATTGTTCAATGGTTCTCTTTTCAGCATGTTTTTTTTTATCAAAATCATTGACTGAACATCTGAATCAGCTTAATATTAATCAGTGTTTACCCTTTATACTAAGAGAAGATGTATAGAATCACATCACCCGAAATATGTCCAATGACTTCTTATTGCACTTCGATGTGGACGTGAGAGGAATACATGGGTTTAGCTCGTCTAAACACAAGGATTTTACCTTCAATAGTTAATTTAAAAAATAATTAAATTAAACAATAAATAAGCAGAAATATATTTCGTGAAGAGTTCTTACTGCAATGGGAATCAAATGACAAAAACCATTTTTTATCAATGAAAGTTTTAAAAAAATTAAAATAAAATCCAGAATAGTTACAGAAAATATGTCATTGAAATATCTATATTATTCACAGTAATTTCTTACTAGCCAGTCTATGCTTGTAGAAAATCATATGGCTTGACTCTATAAACATTCTACTTTTCAGAAGCTTTGCATTATGTACGTCGCAGCCTCCTCACCGACAAAAACGATCAGGAGCAGAAAAGAAATACGAAACAGTTCTGCGAACAATGCAGCTTTTCTCTACATTCGCCCCCCAACATGCAAAAGGCCCGTAATAAATCCTATTGTATTCGTCGAACTAGCTGATACGGCTTTGTGTATTAGCTATTCAGCTTGTTAAGGGCGAAACAGATATTTTGCTCTGCGCGCGTTTCCGACATCGCGCTAGGCTGGCGCGCCGCAGTGAGCGCGTGGGCGGAGGGAGAGGCAGAAAGAAGGGGATGGGCGGGAGGAGATGGAAAGAGTGTGTGGGTGAGTTTGCAGGCGGGTATGGGAAGGTGGGGAGGAGGCGTGGGCAGACAGACGGGATGGATAGAGCAGGCCAGGCACGGCCGTTTTGACCGATGCGTGATGTAGAAGGAAGGGGCGCACTAGGATGAGTGAAGAGGGATGGACTCGGGTGTGACGGGGACTGCGGAGCGGGGTGACTGGTTCAAGCTGGTGGGACGAGGTTCGTGGGACGGTCGTGCTTTGGTGGGGCGGGTGTGTCGGGGAAGGACGATTCGGCATAAGAACTGAGTTGAAAGCGGGCGGGGACGGTTGGACGAGTCAGTAAGAGGCGAGTTGAGGCGGGGCGGGAAGGGCGGTTTCGGGCGGGGATGGGAACGCGACTGAGTGTCTCGGTGGGAGGGTGTGGTGAATCCCGCAGAGTGTTCTGGTAAGTTGGGTTTGGACGTTCACGTCATAGAGCTTGGGCGGGAGTCGAAAGCGGGCGGGCTAGGCAGGGTGGGCTAGGTGGGACGTCGCAGCTGAATGTGGGCGGGCAGCGGGTCACCAGAGAGCGAGCGCCGGAGGAGGGCGCGGCTGAGAGTTCCGGTGGGGCGGGTGGTAGGTCGGGATGGGCGCCGAGGCGTAGAGCTGGGGGAGTCGAAAGTGGGCGAAGCTAGGCGAATGGGCAAGGCGGAACGACGCGGCTGGAGGCAGGGCGGAGGGTGGAGCGGCGGTGGATGGCCGGGAGTGTATGTGCTTTGGCAGTGCGCATGAAGCCGTTTTCACAAAGAACTGCTATCGTGGCATGTAAACCGACCGCTGCGCACCAGTGGACTGCTTGCTGTCCGCACCCAGCACGTTTTATTCCGCACCGCCGACGAGAACTTCGGTTCTGCCTCTATTAGTATAGTGCGGGTGATGGAATATTTAGGACACATAACCTAAAATTATCTAGTCATAACACTTTTAAATTTTCGAAGAAATATGTGTACAGTTTAAAGAACATAATTGATGTGTGGACTTCGTATATGTTTAAAAAAATTGCATCAGTATGTACACCACAGAAAGGCCTTTGCTGAGATAATTTAAAAGTTGCGACGTGTGAATCAATTGTTTTGTAGAAAAACATTTTAGTAGGTTGAGCGGTTCTATAGGCATTGAAGATTGCGAGACGTTCTTCAGTGAGTGTTCTGTACTTAGTCCCATTTCGAGGAAAACAATGCGGAATGTAACATCGTTGTAGGAAACAAGGTGAATGTACAAACATGCTCGTATCTTATTATCATTAACCTAAACTAATTGATTTAAAGATGATTTAAAAATATATATTTAAAGATTAATTGTGATGGTTTGTAAGCAGACAAGAGCATTTAAGAGATTTTTATTGTTTTATTACATTACAATGAAAATAGAACAATGTTATTTATTTCTTCTCAATGAATGCGTTTATCATTCGCTTTAATTCATTGTTTTTATTCAGCTAATATTTATTGCATGTGTTTTAAAATTATTTTACGCATTTCGCGAGAAACTAGGAAAACGAAGAATCGCAAAATTATCTCAGCTTTCATGATTTCGACATAACTCTAGAAACATAAGAATTCATTTTTACGTATTTAAGAAAAAGGATACAAGAAACATTCTTTGCAAAAAATTAAATATATCCGTAAACATACAATTGAGAGTTTAGATATAACATGACATTTGCACTATCAAAAATGCCGTACCTATACAATGGGTACATTACAAGCATTTGTACAAGGAGTATATTAACACTTTTATAAACTCTATATCTGTCCTTTGAAGGTTGTTTGAAGGTTGTTTGTATCTATATTAAGACGGAAAAACTTACTCTGAATATTAGTTAAATGTTCTGAAGATAAGACAATTATAAACAAGTTTATAAATACTACTTACGTTAAAAATGACCATAAAACTGATCTGAGAAAGAGAGAAAGAAAGAAAGAAAGAAAGAAAGAAAGAGAAGTGAGATTTGACGAGGTAGTAGATGCTACCGTAGAACAATACGGCTTCCAATTTGCTAATTTATTTCTCCACAAAAAAGTCAATCTGGTATAATTTTAAATGATAAATGTGAAGTTGAATATAATGAATATAAATTAGTAAAACTGTGGGTTATAATACAAATTACCTTGAAAAATAATTAGGCAACCCACTGCTCATAACAACCTAAAATTCATATTCAGGAAATATTATCTTCATCATCAATATGCTCGTAGAAATTACTACATTGACTGAAGCATGCTCTCTTCATGTTTTTGGTAAAGTCTGACCTCACTCTTTATTCTTCTCATTTCCTAACATGTCACTCCGCTCACATCACACTCTTTCTTTTTCCCCTAACACTTTTTTCCGACGATTCTCTATCGGTGCCAGCCGTCACGTGTCCACGACGACAGCAACCTTCAAGCAGATTCCTCCTTCCCCTCTACTCTTTTGCTTTCCCTACACCTCCCTCGCAAAGCTTCCAGGCCAACACATATGTACGTACTCGCCAGTTTTTTACCACGCTTCGTATAAATCGAGGAAGACGCACAGCAACGAGTCTCCAAGACATAAATCATCACTGCGAGGCAGTTGCCATCGCCGCCCTTTTCCTCCTCATTCAACCCTCCTCCGCTCTCACCCTTTCGACCTCGCCCGCGCCGAAGCCTGCGGCCGCGCCGCGTCCAATTTCCGGTTTCGCCGCCAGGGGGCTCCCTAAGCGCGGGCAGCGTCATCCGACGATAGCCCCTTCCCTCCCTCGCCCCTTCCGGCTCTCTTTCTCACCCTCTCACCCTGCCTCTTCGCCTCTCCGCCCGCTGCTTCGACGCCCGATTTTTGGCCCGAAATAGAACAGCATCTGTAAATAATTTAGTAGAACATGTAACGATGTATTTTACAGCGTTGCTACTAAATCAAACATGGCCGACCGCTACCGCGCCCGCGAATAAATGAAACGCACCCGCTTGCGGTTTTTTTAGGTTAGTTCTCGTTGATACGCCTCATCGACCTCGTTTGCTGGTCGTAGTCACGGCACATATACATTTTTTAGGGTTCTATTTATAAGATACATAATACCAGAGATTAACGGATTTCTAACTCTGCAATTAGAGAACAAAATTATTTGTATTACACCTTCCGAGAAATATTTTTTAAAATTTTAATGTAACTCCAGTGCTGTTCCAAAGCGCGATAAAGTGAATTTCACTCGTTTGCTGTTAATGTCGGAGAAACGTTTAGCACAAAGTGATTTATTTCATATATTCAATTACGAAACGAGCGGTAGGGAATCTTAAGGATCATTGAAATGAAATGTATTAATAGGTTATTTAGTATTTTTATGAGAAATTGATAACGGGTGGCATTCTGGATAGGAAACTGTTAGCTTTTGTAATTGTGATTTTCATACAGCACGCTAAGTAATATCCACGATAAATTGTATTAATTAACACCTCAAGACATGAAGATTAAAAATATTTGTTATTAATTCTTTGAGGCCAAGTGTCTTCAATTGTGTACCCCAATTTTGTATTGTTGTAAAGTAAGAACTGGAGTCATTTCAACACTGTAGTTGCAGAATCGCGTCAGATTTTTATTATTCTATGATATTTCATATCATTGCTATCTCTTGTGACTTGAATTTTACAATCGCGTTTCATAGCGAGTGGTACGATTTCCCAGGTACCGGCAGCGGAGTGATTGAATAATTGTTTTCTTTTCTGTTTATTCCTTTGTTTTCCAGTTGTCTGACACTAGGTATAGGTTCTAATAACATACTAGTAACTATTTATTTCAGCAACGTAAGTCATCATAATCTAGTTGAATTGTAAATTGTGTGGGAAATTGCTGTGCACAATTGTATTGTAATAAAAAACTTATGCACGAGCGAATTAGCTTATTATGTATTTTTGAATTATTTAATTGTGACAGTCCTACATCTTGCACCATAATGCTTCTAAAGAATAATAATGAAGGTTTTCATGCATAAAAAGTAAGATCCAAAATTTGGAAATTATTTTCAATAGAGTTCTGTCAGATTTAGACATACTTTTCGTTTTCAAAACGTTGTTTCAGAAGCTGTGTTGGAGTGTGAAGAAAGCTATTTACCTCATCTCACCAATAATTTAGTTTATATTAACTAAAACATGGAATTTGGTATTTTGTTATGTAAAGTCTAATTTGAAAAAAAAACGATATGAGGAAATGGTTCTTATCCACTTTCCCTCCACAATACTAAAATCAATAAACTGTATTTAACACATCGTTATTTAGAAAGAATTGTTGAATGTGTTGTAATAATTGAAATATATAATGAGTATGACATGTGATGACACATGATGGGAGTGACATGCTAGGAAATGAGAAGAATAAAGAGTGAGGTCAGAATTTGCCGAAAAGCAAGAAGCAAAGTTCAATCAACATGGTAATTTCTTCGAGCATTTTCATGATAAAGTTAATTTTTTTTGAATGTGAAATATGAATCTTAGATTGTAATGAGCAAAGGTAATATTGTCCAATTGGTTTTCAACGTAAGCTATATTACAACTCATGTATGTATGTATGTTATGTACTTAGCGCGACAGCCTAAGACTAAATTATAAGGGTTTATATTCAGCATTTAAAATAATACCAGATTGATATTTTTGTGGAGAAGAAAATAAAAGATATATGCTGTTTATTGTTATTTTGTAATAATTGTGAAACGTTCACAAGCTATATGTTATGCTTTGTATTTATTGCTAGTTTTCAACAGCTTCCTTTATTAATTTACCCTTTTCATTTCGCTTAGAGAGTTATGTATGAAATCATCTAACGAATTTATTGAGTTATTGACCACAGAATAATTGAGGGGATTGCATGTGTTATAGTGTACACATCTATTAATTATTTGAGTAACAATATTCAATGATCATACGTATTTTAATTTGCCAATCGCTTCCAAATTTTCGGTTAAATATGCATATGTGATTTGTGCTGAATTTAGATAAACGAAAACAATTAAATGGGTCCCTTTAATAGCTTAAAAGGGCAACGCATGCATGTTTTTCCCGCTGTGGAAAATAAATTAAACAGATCTGGTTCGAGCAATCTCTGCGAACACATCGAATTTGACCATATTAAATTAATCTCGCGTCTGGAGTATCATAAAGATTATTCAGCATTTCGATCCAGTCAGAGCGATACGTCAATTGAACGGCTCACGAAGAGAGGCATTTTGTGAGCTTTTAACATTTTGCATGGGCGGTAGGACAAATTGGCGTGATACGACATGAAAGTGGAATTTTGTGTTCCACATTCAATTCAGGCAGTTATAACCTTTGCGGCACGTAGTCAGAATGAAGGCGGGTCCAGTATTGCCAGGAATGTGTGCCGGATTAAAATCGAGAGAAATCCGTAGATGAAAGAGTATGGTGTGTAATATATGTAGGTGCTGTATATTATATAAACGAGCTTTGTTAATTTCCGAAGAGAGTGGATTTCGCGTTCGGTTTGTAGTTAAATTGAAATCGCGGGCGCCGCCAATACGGGGGGCAGTGGCAGGGCGTGGATGGCCGGGGAGAGAGGAGGTGGCGGTGTATTGTAATGCGATTTCAAGGTGAGCGCGGCGTGGAGTGACGGGGCCGGGCATTATCCTGGTCGATGTGGAGGGGGTGAGGCGCTAAGAGAGGAGGCAGGCCAAAGAGGATGCAGATTCCACATCCCGTATTACGTGACTCGGCTCTTCATTGCCGGTTCCCAGCGGGGAAATAACATGCTTCCACTTTTTACTTGCGGAAACAAAAAGTGTTATGGTGAGACGAGGCCAAGCTCGGGTCTAAGTGAACTTTCCACTGCAGTTAGACTGGAGCTTTGATTTGTTCTTGTTGCTGCACGTTATCTCGTAGAACATCGTATGATATTTTTTGTGGCTTAAAAGGGATTCATTTTTACGACGAGTGCTCTAGAGAGCGAGACGTATGAAGCGTTTATTGATTCGTTCATCGTCTGTAGAAGCCTATGTATAGAATGAATACCAATAACGTGTTAAAAATCATTTATTTTTATATAAAATTATATAAAAATATTTTTGTAGACAAATTTGTGAATTTGATAATATTTGAAATAACTGGAAATTTATAGTTGAAATCAGCTCTATGCACATGCGTTTGAAACTTTGAGTAGATATAATCAACATAACAAAATATTTTATGACAGAATTTGATACTAATTACTGTGCAATAATGGATATTTCTTTTGTTCCAGGTAAGATCTACTGAGCCTTAATCAAAGGAGTCATTTTCTTTCCGTGAGTTTATATTTTTTTAATTAAATATCTGAATATTTCTTGTGAACTGTGAAGGAAAGTATTTTATGGTATAAGGTACAGTATTTGCTGTTCAGTGTCGCTTATTTGTTTCTGTAGTGGCATATACAAAGTGAGATAGTAATAAGAACAAACAGTATTTTCACATCTACATTTAATGCAATAAAGCCAACTGAAAATTTATTGCAGGAGGGTTTTGCAAATTTATCGCAGTTTCATTGATATTGTTCCAAGGTAGCACGTCATTGAATCTGCAATGCCACCTCCAGATAACGTTTTTCTTTAATTACATCACTATGATCAATGAGTCATTTTACCTTTTACCTTCTATTTAACGTAGTATTTTACGTATTTTATGTCTTTTAAGCAAGTCAGCGACGTTAGCCAAATTGCTTAAATATGCTTCGTGACGCCACGGAAATTAAGCAACTCGCATATTCCTGGATGGGTGTCCGTCTGGGACTCCAGATTACGGCGCCGAGATCCAGGCCAAAGGAATGAAAGGCAATGACTCTCTGCCTCTCATTGTTGAAACGACGGCTAGGAGAAGTAGTCGCAAAAATGACGCAAATAAAATTTTTTTAAATCCAAAATAAAAATACAACTATGAATTTTGCGTAGATTACATTTTCTTTAGCATAATAAAATGGCATAATACGGCATGTGTTAGTATAAAAACAGTAAACGTGTTATAGCAAATAGGTTTTCAGGTTCAGGATATTCACTTCAAATGTGCAAACGTTTTCGAATGAACATTCTTTCATTTAGCCTATAATTGACACTTTTTTCTCGAAAAAGTTTATTTATTGTAAACAAATTTTGGTCACATTTTCAGACATAACTAGTTTTCAATTATCTTTCCGGACTGCAAAACAGTTTGAAAAAAGAGGACGAAGGAGACCTATTGTAGAACGAAAATTTTAGAAGAACTTCAAAACTAACTATGCTTCAGAAGCTATTCAAAAATGAAGAGGACAGCGGTATCATGGTGGCAGCGACAAGACACTTTTTGACTTTAGGATGATGATCATTGTAAAAATATTTTCTATAACACTGAGCTGTCTTTTATTGTAATGTACCGTAATATGTATGAGCAATCTGTTTCATAATATTTGCTTTGTAAAGAAATTTATTAGAGTTCATAAAAAATACAATTTTGCTTCTGTATTATCATACAAAGTTGGGTTTTCATTAAATACGTAAGCGGAAACATAGGCCGTCTTTGTTCTACATATGTACAATAGTACGACAATTATGAAGAAAAACGAAAAAAAGGACACGAAGAAAACCGAACAACATTTCTGTTCCTCGTTGATTAGACCCACGCAAAGGAAACGCTATATAGCTCTAATCAACTACTGTGGAGGGTGGGG
>BOPP01000021.1:3922080-3942542 GCA_017312745.1 Gryllus bimaculatus
TTTAGGTTCTGTACCGATTCGTCCTTCCCCCGACCTGTGTCCCCGCCATGTCCTCATTCACTTCTTCCCGCCGTGCCCCTCCTCCGTTTCGTCGTTCCCCGCCCGGCCCTCTGCGACTCGCGCCTCGATTCCCGCTGCACGCCCCTGGCCCTGCACCCGGGGCGAATCCAATTAATGGGTCAGGGGCCAGCAGCGGAGCCCTTGCATGATTTATGTGCCGCTCGGCCTCATTAACTTTTTCTCCTCTCTGGCCTCGGTTTCCGCGTCCGTCCGTCCGTTGGACTGCCGGTGGCTCCGGTCACTGCTACCGCCGCCGCCGCCGCCGCCGCTACCACGGCCGTTTCGGAATGAAATTTTCTGATATCATCGCCCCCACGGCGCGCCGCCCATATTCATTTTCGCCTAATTTCGATTCGGCCGAGGCGAAAAGGTCGCGCGACCCGCGTTGTATTTCATTTTTTCTCTGCCCCGGAGGCGGACCGCAACGACACCGCTCATTTAACAGGAAATGTGCGAGGGAGGAGGCTGAAAACTGTTTTTGTTGTGAGGGCTGGTAAGAGAAAGAATCGCGGGTTTGCAGCTTGTTTCACTAGAACGCATCGCGTGCGGGATTTTTTGCTATGTAGATTTTTGATAAAACTGTTTATTAGCAACTTTATGAATTTACCTGCAATTTTCGTTTTTTTGTCTTGCTATCATTATATAATAAGAGATAATGCCTTCAGAAAAATCGAGTGAAAGTTTTAATAATTCTTTTTAATCCTTTACTAGGTAATTTAATTTTTACTCTCCACTCTGTGGTTATTCAGAAGAGGTCTCGCAAGTAAAAGTGATGCATATTTTACATAGAACTCACATTTTTAATAATTGATAATGTTCATTTGGTCACACAAGATACCAAGATAGTTATGAATTGAATTTTGTAGATTAAAATATAAATAAACTGTATATTTTATCTCATTAGAATAAATTCAATCCTTGTGGTTTATCTCGCTAGTTCTCGCTTTCCATGACGCGACCTCAAGTTTGATTTCCGGTCGGGCAAAATTATACTCTGCGTTTTCTCTCAAATGTCCCAGTATTTATTACCAAACGTACCCCCTTAAGCCATGCCTGCGAGGCAGGGATGTTGCTGGTTGGCCCAGGTCCGTTTGCAGGCTGTCACGCGAAGTACAGACAGAGTTAATTCAAGTATATTATTAATATTTTTAAGCAAATAACATGTTTTTAGAAAACAGTGATATTCTATATAAATTTCTTATTAACACTCGTTCTCAAACAAATGGGCTAATACTCCACGAGAAGTGACGTCATTATTTCCTTATTGTATTATTTAAACTTTTTCCTTATAAACTCTGCAAGTGAAAACAAAGTAATGACTTTCATCGTTTGTTGAGATTGTGAAATTTTCGAAAAGTAATTTTTCTTTGTCGGTGCTATGCGTATGTTTCAGTGATTCTCTTCGGGTCGGTAGAGAATTCTCCAGTTCACTGTTAGCTATTCTCTTTTCCAGTGACTCCAGCGTAGTTGTGTATCCTTCGCAAATCATTGGATATTCTCTTTACCCTCGTTGTAGCGCATATCGCTCCATATGCTGTTAGCACTTTTGATGTTTTAAATAAAACTTCTCAGTCATTTTTTTCAATATTTAAATATCGAATTATGTAAATAAAGAAATGCCGAAAAATAATCTTGTATTGAATGAAAATGATTTGTATATGGTTGCTTTCCTTCTAAGAAAACATTTGCAATCAAGTTCTGGATGTCTAGGTGCCACTTGCATTTAAATTAAAGCCATTATTTTATCAGATGTTCATTGAAGTTTTTCCCTTCTTTCAAATTCGAAAATCGGTCAAAGGTCAAAGTCGAAATTGGTGTATGTAGTTAGTAAGATGATAAATATAAATTAAATGAATAAAACAAACTGAATTTGTACATATGCACTTATTTTAAGAGATACCTAAAACTTAGCAGATTAAAAATGTTACATTCAAAATCTTACACAAAATAAACAATTGTTCTATGAGTCATTATTCTTTTTAATTCCATCAAAAGCGAACTATATGTTGTAAATTTGTTATTTGTTATATCAATTCAAGAAAACCATATCTTGGGTTCTGATATTTTGCATTTTGAAAACAGTTTCACATTAGTTTCGAAAATAAAATATTGAATAATGACATTGTCGTGACCCAAACTTTATATAAATTTCATACAAGACTATGAGATCAAGTTGAAATGATTATTGATCCATGTGATGAGTCTGTAACGAGGTAAACTGAAGAAATGAAGCATGGAAAATTGAACAGAAAACTTATTTGCGAAAAGCAACCGCTACCTTCCTTATTATAATTATACAGTGAAAAATAACATTGTTATAAAATCATTTTTTATGTTAATCGTCAAAGAGACAGTCAGGAAAATATACTGCAGTATCTGGTATCTGAAGATTGATGATTACAGACATGTCAACTGCTATGGCCAATAGTTCCGTTAGAGTAGTGAAGGTTTTATCGCGGGTTGTGGCAGTGTTCCATGCTCGCCGGATGATAAGTGCCTCCCCTAATACGGCTCCGTCCCAGCCGGGACAAGCTCGAAGATGACGACTGGCCTCTCGACTTTATGTTCGTGAAGAGCCCCTAACCGTAAGTGTTGGGAAGTAAGGGAAAGGGTAGGATGGAAACGATGATAAGAGTGTGCGCGGTTTCTGTCCCGATTTTTAGGATTCTGCTCCGGCGTTCGCCTTGCGTTGATCAGAGAAACTACCAATCAGAGCAGCCGGTTGCTAGAATTCCATTCCACACAGCTGACAGATTCTCACTAGCTATAAACATAGTATAGAAAATCTCCCACCGTCGAGGCTCAAATTCTAGGACCTCCCGATCTGCCACCGTAGAGATAGCAGCAATGGCGGGTATCAGTTAATTCAGTCGATACTTGTATCTAATCAATGGATCCCGTATGCACAGATGCTCTGTATGCCACGTTCTGTCGCAATCAACGAGATTTCATCAACTGGCACCCGTACATACGGAATTGCTAAACGATCAGGGGCAAATGACACCAGTGTAACTCCGTTTTATAATTGCTACATGTTATTGGCAAAATATCATAATTTTGACTCCTCTAGAAGTTTGTCATTTACTCTGAGTGTGTACAATTAAAAATACCTAGGCTTTTCGTTTAGAAAGTAGTTTTGGCATTCAATTCCTCAAATTTCACGATCTTTTTCTTGAAATTAAAGTTGGAATGAAGTTGTTTCTTGAAATGAAATCGTCGTTTCGTCGCCTAGAGCGATATGCATGTAAGATCATAGTCAATTAAGCGGTGACACCAGGTTTTTGAAGTGCAAAGATCAATAGTACCGTTTATTTCAGAAACCCGTCAAACGACAAAATTTAAAACATGCATTAGCTACGGATTATTGCTCCAAGTCGATAGACAAATCGTTTAGTGCATATTTATAAGAAAAATAAATTAATATTAATTTGTCAACTGCTTTAATAAATGAAAATATTTTGAATTCAGAAAAATTCGAAGACTTTTTCTCAGTTTTTGTCGAAATGAGGAATTTGGCATTTGACGGGTTTCTGAAATAAACGATTCCCGCTTTACACTTCCCGATGTAAGGCCGCTTCCCGATTTAAGTCCACTTCCCGATTTAAGACCGCTTCCCGATTTAAGACCGCTTCCCGATTTAAGACCGCTTCCCGATTTAAGACCCCCTTTACACCGCTCTTTTTGACGAAGAAATTCGTAGGTTGGACAAACGAACGCATGCACAATGTAGGTTCGTTTCAGGGATTGGGAAACTCCACATCTGCACGTTCGCTGTAACACCAAAATCATTCGTCAAAAAGATGCGTAGACATTAGGTGAGGGTACCCTTTCTATAGTTTCATTCTCAGACAGTAATCGACATACTATATTGACGGGTTTTCACTAGTTATCATTTATTTTATACGTTGTGTATTCATAAAAGTATTAAAGGTTGTGTTGCAATCTTCATCGTTGATTCTACTGTCACTCGAGATAATCACAAACTTTGGTAATAAAGAGGTAATGTAAGATGAAAACATATTATTTTCATTACAATAATTCTGTTTAATATAATTATTCAAAGCAACAATGATGTTCCACACGACATACACTCTTCGTTCTGTGATAGTAAGCGCGAAGACTTCAAAGACCTGTCAATTTTACAATGTAATCCTAAATGAACCGAACCGGAGTCGCTTGTCTACCTACCAGTTCTGCCGATAATAGTGCTGTTCATGCATGAATACGACAGCCTCTATGGCCGCATAGATCACGGGGAGCTTGTAAGCAAGGCCGGCAAGTGGCAGCAATCCGGTGCAGAAGGCTTCCGGCGTAGTTTTCGCAGCGCTTGCGACCGTGACCCACGAACTGCAGCTCGTTCCCTCCCCGCGCTTTCCCTCTGCGATGCACCCCCTCTCTCCCCCTCCCGCGAAAGCCATGTTCCGGTTCATTGGCTTCAGCTGCCGCTTCATGTTTCACGGCTAATTCAGAGTTTAAAATGCAAAAACAGTTCGCGCGCAGCCGGAAAAAGCTGTTGTGTACACGGTTGTCCCCGGAAATGGGGCGCGAGCGGGCGAGTAAGGGTGATCAATTAGTACTCATATGGCGGCGGGCCAATGAATAATCCTCCTAATCCATAACTCGAACGGGCTCTGGTTCGGCGCCCGAATGTGCGCGCGCGGGGTCGCCGCCGAGCATGCTGGCGATAGGGTTGACGAGCGGGCGTGAGTGGCAGGCGTAAACCTGACGCGGGCTGAGGTGAAGGGCAGGCGTGAAAGCGAGCAGGTAAAACGGCGAACTAGTAGGAAGTTCGTGAGCACGGTAGTGGGTAAGTGGGCGGGTGAGTGGGTGGGGTGACGGTGGGGGGTGGCGGTTGGCGGGTGTGCGAATGGACTAGCGGGCGAGTTGACTAGCGGGGCGGAGAGGGTGGGCGGCGAGTGGATAGGTGGGCTCGCGAGTGGGGGGCGGCGTGGCGAGTGGCGGGGAACGGTGGCGACGGTAGGGGCAGGTGGGGGGACGGTGGGATGTGATGGCGGACGGTTGGCGGGACGTGAGTGGACTGGGTGGCGCGGAGTGGACGGGTGATGGCGCGGACGGCTATGGGCACGCGTGAGTGGGCGGCCAGGAGTGAGTGGCGACGGCGGTGAGTGCGGACGGTACGGGTGATGTCCGGACGGAGTGAGTGGGCGGCGGTGGTGATGTGGCGGACGGGTGATGGTGGTCGACGTGTGAGTGGGCGGACGGGTGAGTGGGGCGACGGCGTGAAGTGGGCGGAGGGTGAGTGGGCGACGGGTGAGTGGGCGGACGGTGTGAGTGGGCGGACGGGGCTGAGGGGCACCGGTGAGTGCGGCGGACGGTGTGGGCGACGGGTGTGAGTGGGCGGACGTGTTGTGAGTGGGCGGACCCGTGAGTGGGACGACGGGCCTGAGTGGCGGACGGGTGAGGTGGGCGGACGGCGTGAGTGGGCCGGACGGGTGCGGACGGTGGGGCGGACGCCGTGAGTGGGCGGACGGTGAGTGGCGACGGGATGCAGGGTGAGTGGGCGGACGGGTGATGGCGACGGTGGTGACGGTGTGGCGGACGGTGAGTGCGAGCGGGAGTGCGCGACGGGCGTGAGTGAGGCGGACGGGTGAGTGGGCGGACGGAGGTGAGTAGGGACCGGTGACGGCAGGGTGAGTGGCGGACGGTGCGTAGGATCGGCTGGTGAACGGGTGTGAGTGGCGGACGGGTGTGAGGCGTGGAACGGGTGAGTGGGCCGGACGCGTGAGATGGGCGGCGTGACGGTGATGCGGACGGCGTAGTGGGCGGACGGGTGTTGAAGTGGGCGGACGGTGAGTGGGCGGACGGCTGTGAGTGGGGACGGGTGAGTGGGCGGTCGGGCAAGTGTGGCGGGCGGACGAGATGGCCGACGGCGCCGACATTGCTCGTGTGCTGAGTGAGCTGGCAAAGCGACTCGTGGATTGGATGCGAGTGGGGCGGTGGCCTAATTGCCTGGCGGCAGGGGGCTGTGCTGAGAGTTGGCTGGCGGATAGTGCCTGGCGGACCTATGAGCGGAACGGATACGATGTGGCGGTGCGAGTGAGTAGGGGCGCAGCATGGACGCTCGGGCAAGTTGGCTGACGTGGCGATATTGGCTGGTGGGGCGATGGGTCTTTGGCGCGAGTGGTGGTAGGGCGAGTAGGTGAATTGTTTGGCGTAGCGCGTGTGGCGGGCGGCAAAGTTGGCTGGCGGGCGAGAGGCCTGGCAGGCGAGTGGCCCTGACAGGCGAGTGCCTGGCAGGCAGTGGCTGGCGGGCTAGTAGGCGACCGGATGAACCAGGCAGTCTGTGGTTAAGCGGGCGAGTGCCTGTTGTGTCGCGCAGATGAACAGGGAAACGGATTGGGAGGACAGTCAGTTGAACGGCGAGAGTGGTAATAGCCGACCAAGATAGATCTCAAATAAGCGAGCAATGCGAATTTTCGGTAACCGGTTCGTTAACGGCCTGCGTGTTCGATTAGAGCGGAATAGTTACGAATTACGTGCATCCAAGCGTCGTTACATAAGCGTAATCATTCACGGGGGATAATTTAGCGTGCTTTCACGGCATTGGTCGTCTGCTTTAGGCCATTGGTGCAAAAAATCAATAACGATATGTATTGTTAGCATTAATTTTTTTTGCATTAATGCTCAATTTTCTTATAAGAAAATATTATGTTCGAATTAACTGATGGTTTGCACTGATGCTCATTAACAGTTACCTAAAGATTATTTACATTCATTCTTTACCAAATTTTATAGAGGAGGAAAAACTCAATTACATCATCTTTGTGCATGATGTAATAGATTAAAGAAAGGCTTCGGGTAGAAAGTAAAGAAAGCAAAAACTCTCCTAAGGGAAGTTAAAACAATCTATTATTAATTTTATTATTATTATTTAAATTCGATTAGATACCATTCGATACAATATGCATTTTAACTCTCATTGTTCTAATGCGATTTAGGCATTCATTATATGGAATACTTGTTTATTAGTAGCAGTTTTCAGTCGCGTCAAATTCTTACGTCGTTTGTTCCGAAAGTAAAGTGCTTGTTATGCATTAAGGTGGCAGTGTTTCTTCCAGCTGGAATATGAAATTCGGCGTCAATGCACACACTGACGTATCACCTCACCCGGACAATCTCTGATCTCCTGGCTGGTCTCGTCTCATTTTGCATGAAAGTGGAAGAATTATGTGTCTACGAAGACAGAAGATAATAATGACGAAAGAATGATCGCGCGCGATCTGTGGTCCTTTTGTTGGGATGCATATGTTTAATTCGTGGTAATTATGAATTGTCAAATAGGAATATGAATATTATTTAGGATCTCCAGTAAATAACACAAAAACTGACTGTCTGGTGGCTGGCATATATCGATTGCATCACAAGAAGCTGTGAAAAAGACAAGCATTTCTAATTACATCAACCGTAATCAAACTTTCATATAAACATTTTTAACTTGTTTACTAATGCATTTTACCAACATGTGGTGAGATACTCGACCTGTATTGTTCATACTGTGAGATTACCATAATGAGGACATTAGTGGACTTCATATGAACATACACTCTTTTGTGACAGAGAATGATATGGTCTTAAGGAAAGTTGCACTGTGTAATAAACGAATGGATGAACTTAAATCCTTGTTAAATCCTCTTCAAAAGAATATTACATGTTAGGCTTCAAATGATATGCTACGATTGGAAATATAATTACACCGGCTTTTATTAATCACCTTTCTTTGTTTATCTTCACAGATAATTTATTCAAAGAATGTCCCTTTGTGAATAATCGCTTTTGGAGGATAGAAACATTTCAAATTAAAAATTAGTACATGTTCGGATAAACGAAACTGTTTATTATGTAAACCCGAGAAGAAATATAAACTAATAATTACGGGACATTTGGAATACAATTTTTCTACTTTTTTCAGTTGTATGTTCATTTTTGAGTAGTCAAATACGAACTGACATACCAACTTTTGACATTTGATTTTATTTATTTTCGTCAACAGCAAAAAACTGTATGGGATCTATGAGGGATTTAAAATAAACGTGCCAGTTATATTGCAGGTATCCTTTATACAACAGCAATTTATCGCCTCAGGAAGCAGAAATATTGTGGTGAATGTAAAAAAAACATTAAATTCAGATTGCTTCAGATCAAAGAGTTGAATTAGCACCTATTCCATCACTATTAGAAAGCTAATTAATTAACATAAACCATTAAACACCAAAGTCTTCTCGAACTAAAGCTTAAAGCCCAATTTAGAAGGTCGCCTCAACGATAACGAAAACTAGCGCAGAGAATAAAATAGACCATCACCCGCCCGCGCGTGAGAGAGAATATTGAATTCCTGTCCTCTTGCCCCTTCTGGCACGGATGAGACGAGCATGTCGCCTTTGTCGTGACCGGCCCGCGCGCACAGGTCGCCGATCAATGCTCACGGGGCGCAACTGACTAATTAAAACACGCGGCGGGCGGACCAACGGGCGGACGCGGAGGGCAGGTGAATGCTGAAGGGGGGTCGGAGTGGCGGAATCGCAGGTCGGCGGATGGACATAAGCAAGGAGGGAAGGAAGAAGGACTGAATGGCGGGTGAGGGAAGCAGAGCGGGGTGAGACCAGGTGAGACGAGGTGGGGCGAGATGGGACGAGGCGGGATGAGGTGGGACGAGGTGGACGAGGTGGGACGGGGTAGTGAGAAGAGGTGCCAGGTGGGGCGGGGTAGGACGCGGGAATGTGAGGTGAGACGAGGCGGAACGAGGCAGAACGGGGCGGGGCGAGATGGGACGAGGTGGGTCGAGGTGGGACGGGAAGGAACGGGAAGGAACGTGTGGTTTTTTAGGAAGGGTAAGGCGGGGCGTTGTGGGAAGAGATGATGTTATTGATTAGTTATTTTGTTTCCGGGCGCATCAACTGCAAGGACATTAGTCCCGTTGGTGTAGCGCACGATGTATCCCGGGAGCTAGCACTCCCCCCGCTGGAACGTCAGATCCGGCGCCAACCTAACCTCGGTTTTCGAGCTGCCCCGTCCAGGCACCTCCGCCAGCGGTGCATGGCCCCTTCTGAGGCAAATGTAAGCTTCCAACTGCGCTTCAGATATACCATGTACTCGTAATAGTGAAGGTAACAGAACCGTGAGTGAAGTGTTAAAGGAGAGAGGGTTGCTCAAAGAGGAGAAAGGAGCGATTGCGCGCGGTCTTTTAGGGTCTCTGAATGAATGCTCTAGCATTCGCCGGGTATTGACCATAGAAACGACGTAAAATTACCGACGAAAGCAGCCTGCCGCTACAAATCTACTCCAGGTAAATTCCACCTAGTGATGCAATCAATGTAAGCCAGCCATCAAACAGTCAGCCTTTGTGTTATTTACTGGAGATTCTAAATAACATTAAGATTCCTATTAGAAAGCAGGTGAATTCGACTTTGCGATCAGTGTCCAAACTCCGCCACCGTCCGGTATCGAACCCTCATCGTTCCAGTTCAGAGGCACTGCTGTTGCAACAGTTGTTGCTGGCGGGGGGGTGGGGTGGATAGACGGGCCCTGATGTGCCGGGCGGCCAGCAGCCGAGCGTCGCCGAGCGCCGCGCCAGTGGGCGGGCGGCGCTCCGGTCGCTGACGTGCGGCCGGCGCGGCGTCGGGCAGGTCGGACGCGACAGGACACCGCCCCGCGCGCTGCGGTCGGAGGCGCCGGCGAACAAGCGAGGAGCGGCGCGCGCAGCGGCGCGTGCGACACCGGCGGCCCGAGCGCTCGTCCTGATGCGCGGCGACGCAGAGTGCGCTGATGCGCACCGGAAGCAAGTGCCGGGGCTGTGCGCCGCCCACGGTTGCTGGTTGCCCGTGTTCAGATCTACTGTGCGCTCAGCTCGCCCGTAATCGATTGCGACGTCACCTCTGAAAGCGAACGGTAAACCCAACGGGGTTGGAATGCGAACGGTAAACTAAACGGGGCTAATCGGTAACGTACACTTGATTATTCAGTGAATGCGCTTTCCCCGCTCTGTGCGTAGTAAAAGTACACGTGAAGATATGGGAAATGGAGACTGAAGGTAGTTTGCTGAAAATTGAAGTGTCATCACATAGTTAACACTGTTTTTTAAGCTTTAAGCAGTTTTTACGCGTTTTGCTAGATTCCTTCATCAGTCCGGGTTTCAGCAGTGCCTCCAACGTTTTTAAAGAGGATCATTCAAAACGACTCTATGAGAATTACAAAGGTGGTCCGTATGTTGAACAAATTCAAGTCAGCGTAATTTGTTCTGATAGTGCAAAGAACATCATTTTTTGAAACAAAAGTGTTTCAATACGCAAAATTAAGTGAAAACTACTATTGTTTTCGAAAATTCACTTTGACGTTATTTCGAGATCAGTCTTTGAAGATTATATTTTATTAAGGAAAAAATATCAATCTTCAATATTGTAGTTGTAGAAAGACGCCAATTCTAAAAAAAGGTAGAAAAAGGATTAAAAAAATGAAAGTCTTTTGAAAAAATATTCATGTCCCTTGCATTTGCGTAAATGAACTAATGAGTTCCCTTAATGTGCAGTATGAAGCCATCTTGTTGATGAGTATCGCATATCTTGAAGATATATCGTCTATCGATCATGCAAAATATTCGTAAATTATGTGCAATTCAGGAGGAATTAAACAGTCTATATTCGAAACTTTGCATATGACTTCGTTCTCTGATTGTCATTCATTGAAACTCCCAATGTAGTATCAATCAATAAAGAGAATGGCGGATGTACTAAGCGAGGTCAATGCTACGTGAAGAATACAAGAAGGCAAACTGACGAGAATGAGCAGGACAAGCTGACCAGAATGGATGGCAAGCCAAGCGCTGATGTGGCAATTTGAGGGGAGGCGAGTAAAATGAGCCGGCGGGTAAACCCGAACAAAAACAAAACATATATCGTTTGTAGGTCGTGTACAAACAACTTCATATATTATAAGTAATCTTCTATAATTTTGACAGCTCGCAACATTTAGATAAAAAATACATAAAATTGGGAGGAAATAGGAGAGGCATACTTAAAAGGAGTATATTTAGTCAAAATTGTAAAGGTAATTTCCATCTGTTTTCGTCGTTAATTGAAACACGCAATTAATTAGAGATTAGTGATGGCTGGACGATGTCAGATGAGGGCTGCAAAGCAAGAAATCCAAATTCGGATTGAGTTGGCCATGGTTGGATATGAGGAGAGGCTATGAGAGAAGTGGTCGGGGGATGGTGAGCAAGGGCAGGGCCAGTCCGAGTACTAGAGGGTTCAAAAGGAATACTGAAATGGAGAGCATTAGAAGGAAACAAAGGGGTCAGACGACCATAACACGGTAGTTTGAACATTTCGAAAAGGGGAGATAGTGAAAGTGTAGGTATAGTCTGGGGTCTACGAGGTGACACGGGTTAAGAAGGGCAAGTTGGGAGCAGGCGCCGACAGGCTAGTAGCTGGGGTGGTTTGAGAAGTGGATAAGAGCAAAGGAGTGAGGAAATGGAAGGGTATGTGGGAGCTGGAATGATGTGAATAGTCCTCAGAAGAAGCAGGAGCCATCAGATATTTAGAAGAATCATTGATAAGTAAAGGTGGAAAGTGGTTGGACTGATCAAATGGTAGTCGGTTCGCGGAGATGAAATTAAAGGATAGGAGAAATAGGACAGCACGTAAACAGGGGAAGAAGAGAGTGTATGCCCAGGGAGTACTTCTATGGTGATTTGAAAAGTGGGATAAGAAAAGAATACGAAGTGTGGCATATGAATTGAGGCAATACACAGAGAGAAAGGAAGGGAGAGAGCGCCGATTGGCTAAGAAAATATAAAACGTCGAGGGGTAACGTAATAATTAGAAAGGCCGGTTTGGTCGGAACGTTGCGAGGTCGACCTGGTGGTCGTATGACAGTGCGGTGAGATATGGTGAGAAGTGACGTGGCGTGGAGGGAAGAGGAAGGGTGTGGCGTGGTGTGTTATAGCATGGTGTATCGCTGCGAGGCGTGGCGTGGCGGGATGGGGCGTGGAGGGGAGTGGAAGAGCGTAACGTGGCGGAGTGTAGCATTACGGAGCTTGGCCGGGAGTGGCATGGTTTGGCCTGACGAGTGGCGTGGCGGGGTGGGGCCTGGAAGGGAGTGGCAGGGCGTGGCGCTGGAGTGGTTGATGTCGAGAAGGGCGTGGGCCGAGAAGTGGCATGGCGGGGAGGGGCGGGGAGGGAGAGGGAACGTTGGTGGCGCGGCGGGAGTTGACGCTTGGCGGCGGGCGAGTCGGGTGGTGTGTCAAGGCTGCGTTTCGCTGCGAGACGTGGCGTGGCGGGATGGGGCATGGCGGGGAGTGGAAGAGCGTAGCGTGCGGAGTTTAGCATTGCGGAGTGTGGCGGGAGTAGCGTGGTTTGGCCTTACGGGTTGAGGCTGGAAGGGAGTGGTAGGGCGTGGCGTGGCGTGGCGTGGTGAGGAGTTGGCGTGGCGAGGAGTGGCGTGGCGTGGCGTGGCGAGGAGTGGCGTGGCGTGGCGTGGCGGGCGTGGCGTGGCGCGTGGCGTGCGTGGCGTGGCGTGGCGTGGCGTGGCGTGTGAGTGGCGTGGAGTGGAGTTGGCGTGGCGTGGCGTGGCGAGGAGTGGCAGAGTGGATCGTGGAGGGGCTAGCAGGGTGTGGGAGAGGCCGGAGAGCGTACAGTATGCTTGCTCTGCGCCGATGCCACCCCGCCCGCTTGCAGGTTATTCATCAGGCAGGTCCACCCACTCATGTCGCGGCCGACGACCTGCTAGCCCGCTGCATTATTCGCAGGCAGGCAGGCAGCTGCAGCGTCGGCGAGGGACCGGCGCTTCCCCGATACGGGCTTGTCTTGCCCCCAACGACCGGCTGTTGCCGTCGCTTTCAATTGGACGCGGCCGACGATCGGAAGTGAAACTAGTGTGGTGCTGCTCTCTCACTTAGTAACCGTGTAATATTTCTCTATATATTTCAACTTAATTGAAAGGGTCAGTCAGATTTCGTGTTTCTTCACTTAACTTCTGTAACAGCTATATCTACCAGTTTCGTACTAAAAACAAAATTCATCTTAATATTTCTCGAATTAAATTTTTTTTCATATTGTATTCCTCGGATTCATTCCATTGTGCCACTCAAAAGCCTTTTGTTCTGTTTTCTATGTAATAGGACAGAGTCATTTATATACATTTACATTGTTTTGTTGACAAACGTTCACAGTGAAAATTATTATAACTCAACTAGATAATTACCGAGCATCGCTGACATTTATTTTATCACTCTACCAGTCCTTCCTTCTCTCTCTCATCCATTTCAGTTGCGCACCTGACTGCGCCTGGCCAGACCAGCTGCTCCCCTCGCTCTGCCCGTAGACACCACTCTACTCACTGCAACAGTAAAGCGGACATGGTTGATGCTAACAGATTTTTGCGTAAGCCATTCATGAATATCACAGTGATTGCCTATCGTATTGTGTCGTACAAAAGGGAATTCGTAAACTCCTTCTGAAAGTTGCATGTAAGGTATCCGAACGCCGTCATGGAAGTTTATACTCTGTTGGACGCTGCAAGGTGCGCCGTGAAATACACAATCAGTAACTTTAATATACCTAAGTATTCTTGATAGTGGTTCCAGGCTAAGGTAATTAGTCCCGTAGGTGTAGTGCATGTGCAGATGACGCGTAGGGAGGTGGCGGAGATCCGGCTCCGACCTACCCATCTGATAGTGGGGTTTCCCCTCACCAGGTATCTCCCACCATCAGGACATTGTCCAGGCCGAAACCAACTCTAATCTCCCGATCGGTCTCCCGGCATGTTTGGTAGTGTAGTGCATGTGAGTGTGTGTAATGGTGAGGATAGCACGAGGAAGAGGAAGGAAATATCGCGCGCGGTCCGTGGCCTGATCGTTAGGGTACTGCTCCGGCGACCGTTTAGCGTTGGCCGGAAATACAGTGGAAAACTACCAATCGCAGCCGGAATTCTAGTATACTCTTCCAGTCTGCGAGTCCTCCAGACAGTGGCCGCTAGAATTCTCCTCCAGACAGCGACTGAATACGACCTTTGTATCGACAGCAAGTGTCGACAATTCTGCCATCTTCGGGATTCGAACCTGGAATCTCCCTGTCAGAGAGACACTACAAGACATCAGTTAATGCTTTGGGTCACCCATCCCGGAAAGTATTCGTTGAAATGTCGTTCAAAACCTGAGTGTGAATAACCGTTTCAATCGTAGTATCACCAATTAGCCACTTGGCAACAGGTAATTCAATTTACAATCTACCTTTATCTACCAAAACTCCATAAAAGCGCCAATTTTTGATCTTGCGTGGTGGCATTTGGTGTATTCAGAATTCATCCCGCACTGCGGCACAGCACTGCTTTTCTCTGCCGCGCCCTTGTCGCGCGTCCTCGGTCTGTTGTAGTACATAAATCTTTTTTCCCCTCCGGATTTAGGGGGATGTAACAATTGGCGAGGCTAGTTCAGTTATCGCAGTTGGTTCGATGCAGCTTTGTGGAATTCAATTTCTGCCAGATTTGTGGAGCTCTAGCCGAGTTTTCGCACTTTACTGGAGGCTGATGGAGAAATTATCTCCTTTGATTATCAATATCGTAGTAAAATAATATTGCGGTTTGTCTCATAAGCATCGTAATCTCAGCAGCAGCAGTATTTGCATTAATGTAATTTCATTCTACGCTGACGAGAAATCATGAAGATTCTTGGCCTCTGCTCTGCAAGCAATGAATACATTTGTAATGTGGAAGTACTCAATTCTTTTTGGCAATTACATTTTTAATATGCACTTGGTAGGAGATGCTTTATCATCAATGTCGAAAGCTGTATTGTCTTTGGATCGATGGGGAACGTATTTTTGTTTGGTGGTGTACCAGATACCATACATAGAAGTGGTAAAATGTCTTTATAATTGATTCAGGGAATTGAACGGGTAAAAGGTTGTAAGAAATCATATAAAACGACTAATCTGAGTGGGCTGTTACGACATATTTAACTGCTTCAGTAAATTTACCACCGCCGGGATTTGTAACACTTAATATAATGGCAACGTAGAATATTACAGTAAGTGCTGTTGTAGTCTTGTTTGATACTGCAACACGTTTTTTAGAATAAGGAATGTGAAGTCATATGGTTTATTGCAATTCATTTTAGATACGTGGGGTGAAGTTAAAGATGAAATGGTGTTTGAGATAAAGTAATGTCTATTGATAAGTCTTTCACTAATTATATATTATAGTTAAATAATGATCGATGTAACATACGTTCTATAGTGTAGAGCAGCAAATTCACAAAAAAAATAGCTGAAAAAATCCATGTACTAGAATTGTTTCATATAGAATATGTGCACGTCTTTTGTAGTCATGATGAAGGCTATATTTACAGACAATGAGTTGATACAAATGATATTAATATTAAAACATCTGATATTAATATGAAGACAACGTATATACATGATATTTAATGCCAGAATTGAAGAGCTTCGTTCTACTAATTTGGAATGCCTGCGGCAAAGTTTGAAACGGTGTGCTTGTGTTCGTGCAAAAGAGCTTCGATTCTCTTTCAGGGTCGTTGGTATGACTGATGGTTTGCTTACTGGCAGGTCATATCTCCATTTCTGGGGATTGCCGGACAGCCGGCTTATTTATGGCCGATGTGGTCTATCTCGCTGCCTCATTTTGCCTCGTGAATTAATAAGTGTTAGCAGGAAAAGTAGGTCAACCAAATCGAGACAACTGATTTCAACAAGTTGTTATGGAACAGGCACACATCTATCATTCCACTAGAAAATTACAGGACTGACGCAGATATGGATAATTTACGGAAGTTGTAGAGTATGGAAATAATATGTTTGGTGATTGAACACGTGGTAATCATAGTTATACTGTTGGGGTCAATTTACATGAGATCCCTAGTATATTTTCAAAATTGTCCCTTAAAGGCTCCACATTTTTTTCCAAATTTTGTTGTAAGAATAGAGTGATAAACACATGTTGCAAATATGGCATTGATCAATTTTCACTGTAACTTCTCAATTAACGAAAAATGCAAAAGTGACACTTTTTGAACGTCCTTATACTACCTCATTGTTGAAGATAGAGTTTTTCTTCAGATGAAATTTGTTCTCCATAAATAGTTCTATAATTAGTGCCCGACACATTTTTAAACTCTTGGTGTTATATACACAATATTTAGTGAAATATGGGTAATACTATAAACATGAATTTCTGAAATCTGCTCCAAAATTATACGACATAAAGGCCATTTTGATGTATTCTTTGAACGATTCAAAAATTACAGTTTTAAAAATATTTCTCACGTTCTTAAAATGTATACTATAGACGTAATGAATTTGAAAGAAATTTGATTACATTAGTTAACACACAAACTTTGAAGCATCTCTAACGATAGTTTTTTTCAATAATCCTCATATATTAATTCAGTGAAATCTCACTGAAAGACTATTCCAATAAAGGACCATCTCTCTAAACGATCAATTTTTCTTGGAACGGACGCTGAAACCCAAATACTGTTCGTAAATTATACCTCTTTTCACAGTCCCTAAATTAAACCCCCCTCTTTATCTCTCTTTCTCTCTCTCTCTCTCTCTCTCTCTCTCTGATCACTGATCAGACGTTAATAGCCAATTTATTTAATTTCATTCTTCGTTTAAGAGACAGCCTTCAAGGAAAATTGTAATAGAACAGTGAATTTTTCAGGAAATTAAAATGCAAAATTGGTGGCGTTTTAAAAAAGCTGTTGCGCGACACAATCTGTGCTGCTTTACATTAATGGGTAACAACAGCCAAACGTGTGGGTGATCTGGGCTGTCCGGTGACGCCGCGTTCGAAGGCTAGTTGCCGACGTTTCGACCCATCCTGTCGTGGTCTTCCAGGGCTGTATGCCGCCAGCCTGAGGAAGACCCGACAGGATGGTCGAAACGTCGGCAAACTCAGCCTTCGACGCGGCGTCACCCGGACAGCCCAGATCACCCACATGACTCTGGTCGCGGAAGCCTACGACTTCATTTAACAGCCAACAATGATCAATCGTCAATTCGTTTTCACATTTAACGCATTTAAAGGATGCTATTTAAAATGAAATAACATAAATACAATAAATAGTAATAAAATGAAATGTGAAATAGTATACTACTTACGTAGCATCCAACAGCTTAAATTGAGAGTGGGCGACTACAGCTTAGCAATCATAATTTCATATTTATTAGAAACAATCAACAGAAAAATCAAATTCTTTATGGAACAAATTTTACTAAAGAAAAACAATATCTATCTTTAATACTATTTTAGTTGTAGGGAGACGCCAAAAATATTTTCAATTTTCGAAAAATCAGTTTTAAATCAACATGAAACCTGTGCCATTTTCTTAAATGCCCTCAGACTATTCCACAACAAAATTTAATCAAAATCGATAGCGTTATTTTTTTAACATTTTGAAAGTGTCCTAGGTGATTTATGTAAAGCATCCTCCTAAATTAAAACATCTGTTTGAAATTCAAGGACCCACGGCATCAGCCAGATCGTTTTGGGAAATAATTTTAGAGAAAATTGCTTGGATGATTTAGCTGGTAGCGTTGTTCACAGGCAGATAGACGGACGGACAGACAGACGTTTTGCCATCAATCGAGTTTTCGGTATCAAGGAGCCAAGAAAAGAGATTATGGCTACAGCACGTGTTAGATTATTTTTTGTAAATAAATTTAGCATCTGGATTTATCCACTTTTTCGTTACCAAGACGAATTTTTTTCTGCTGATAATTGGTCGTTTTTCACGTAGCATTCCAGTATTGTGTGTGTAAGGGACTATATTTCAAGCGCTTTAGTTGGAATCATTTTATAACAAAAATTTGTTGGTGTGGTGGTTTTGAAAGCTAAAGAAAATATTACAATGCGTTTCGAACCTACCTCGGCGTTTAAATTTAGTGAAAAAATCGCTAAGAGGTAAGTGGTTGAGAAATGGCTGTGGAAAATGACAGTGGTTCACAGTCAGTGTGTTATTTCTTTGCAATCGTTTTCAGTTAAATGTTTGTGAGTAGATAATATTATATTTCTGTTTTAAATTGACGATGCATGTGCCTCATTAAGAACCAAACATTATGCACAACGACTATCTCAATTTTTTTCTCACCATCGTCCAGTAGAACTCAAAAAAGTAGCAAAATATCCCGAAGAACGTAACAGGAAATTTCACCAAAGGAAGAAAATTAGACTACATTGTTTGAAGAACACTTCATAGCCTATTTTTAATATTTTGTGTCAAATTTAAAACATAAACTTGTGAACCGGTGAACTGGTGTTTGTTTGCTAGTTGTAAAAGAAAACAATGAAATCTTTATTAAAATATAAGATATTATCCAAATTTGCATTAACATATTCATGGTTAGTCAATTAAACGTCCAACTTGAACATTTTCTGACCGGTTCAAGATATTGAGATGAAATTTTCATCAAATGATTTAGCAACTGGGGACTCATCAATAGTGACAATTGTCTTCTTCATAGCATTATAATTTTTAAAGATATTGGAGAAAATTCATTTTATAAATGGGACATTATACATTTTCACACAATTAAATAGATCTTAAGGAGACAAAATCAGCAATACTACTACCTATGTTGGTATATCGCTGCTTTGCTTTCATACTGGCATAATTCAGAAACTACCAATTTTGCTGGGGCGATTTTTTAAAATGGTAATAAAAGAATACGCTTGGTAGCCAGTACCATTTAGCGGTAAACTACTAACAACAGAAATATGCTGGTTTACGGAATACCTCTTCGCTAAGGAAGTAATTCTTTTTACAGGAAACACAACAACGATTTTTTTAATTGCTTCACTATTAAAGCAAAGTAGCGGTATGATGAACAATACGCTAATGCGTTCTAAAATTCGGCATTATATCAAGTTCAGAAGATGGCGGTGATGCTGAGTTTCTAAACGTTTACACCTCCTCTACAATTCACCGTTTTAAAACGCAACAGAATAAAATTTCTAGCGCATTGTGTGCATAGCGCGTTGTTACCTCTAAACGACACGGGACATAGCAATACACAAGTATAAATGAGGCAGTCAAGAAAACGCAAAATATGTATATTTTCCTAAGTTTGTAGAAAGCGAATGATGTAGAGTGCTGAGCAGAGATTTGTGTTCCCGTGACGAGTTGTTTCTGTGGACAGTTGACGTGTGGACAGTAATCTTAAAAATTTTTGAACTCATTTGTGATGTTATCGAGTAATTTTAGTGAAAGTTGTTTCTTTTTATTATTTGTTTAAGACAATTTCACGAAGACATAGTGAAGAAAATTACGTAGTTACATTTAAAAAAATAGTGTCACTATCTCTACTATTGAAGATGTTAAAAGTCAGCGGAATAAGCCCTTGTCAGGAAATATCGTGATTTTTACAGCGAAGCAAAGAAAAGTTTCTAAATATTTGCTGTCTTTCGGACGCACGATGATTTCAAAAACGCAGTAACGGAATGTTTACTGTATAATATATTTCACAAGACCACACATCATACCTGTAGGTTGCAAAAACTTGCAACCTTTTTTTAAAATAAAAGTGCTTGAATCTCTCAGATGAACTCTGCTAGTAATGAGAATATAACGGCGGCTTTTTTGTCACTTCAACTGATTCTTTTGAACGAAATGTGAATTCAGTTCTTTGAATGACTGTGACATACCAGGGAATATCGGAGACGTTCGTTAGAAGGAAAATTTTGTTGTTGTCGCTAAGGGCTCTGCAGTGGCCTGCGCCTTCCAGCTCGGAGACAGCTGAGCTACCGAGTACTGCGTGCCATGCACGTTCGTTTATCGGCTTTTCCTACAATTTAGACAGATTTCATACTCTTTTGTGCTGTTCATTTAATACCTACATTTGAAATATTGTTGAATTTGTCTACTTATGAACTTTTTGTTTTTTCTAAACACAAGGATAGTGTTCCATTCAATAAATGAAGTTAGTCCAATATCTTTAATATAAAAAATTATACTAAAAAGCTAATAACTATAATTGACGAGACCCTATTACTTGAATCGTTTGAAAAAAAATCTATCTCAATAACTTGAACCGTTAACGAAATATTCGAAGTGGACGTTTTTGACCAACCTCTATTACTTAAAAGTAACAGTAATCGAAATATGCATTTGTAATAAGCTGCGTCTCTATCTTCACAAACTGTTCCATAGATTTTTGAGTCCGGGAGGGTATTTACATGAAATGCGACTGTTAAAGCAAACTGAACATCTGGAATGCCACCTTGTTAGATTATCGTATTTCTATTCTAAAGAGATAATTCTTCAAATAATACCATGCTCATTTTGTTTTGAATGAGCAAGTTTGCATAATTTTTGTTTGAAGTAAACACAATTCATTTATTTCTCAAAAAAAAAAAAAAAAAAAAAAAAA
>BOPP01000021.1:3942682-3968639 GCA_017312745.1 Gryllus bimaculatus
GAGAGAGAGAGAGAGAGAGAGAGAGAGAGAGAGAGAGAGAGGATAATTGCGGAAGTTACATATAATGCGAGAATGTATGGGACATTGTAGAACCACTATTTCAATTTGTTAGTACCTCCGTTTTCGGAAACATTTATTTTTACGCAAATTAGTTTTGGTTTTAAAATAGACGATGGTCTCCTGCTTCTTTTCCCATATTAGTGTTTTCCTCTCTCACCTAGACGTGTGTGACCTTGCACGTTCGGATTGGCGGCACGCGATACAGCGAGTGACCTGGAATTAGCCGCTCGAGCTCTCTGACAGTGCAGGAGTGATAATCTCAACGCCAGCCGGCAATTTCTGTCACCATGAAAAACAAAGTAAATTATAACTTGCGTCAGATTTTCGTTGAACATTGTGGTGGTGGCAATGTGCGCCATCAATCTTTTTAAATATACAATTCCGTAGTGGCGATCAGTGTTCTCGAAATAAATATTAATCTATGAAATTCAGTACGTTACAGAATTGTTATTATTGATATCGCTACCGCTGCCACCTTTGTTACTGTTAGTCATTATATTGATATCTGACACATTGCTATAAACAGTGGTTACGAGGGAGGATGTTTATTAATGTATCGATTCTATTCCAGTTTGGTTTTTGGTATGCTCTCAGATTTGCCATGTGAATAACTGATCGTCTTGGCCAGGAAAGCGGTGCTGGGTCTAAATTTATAACACATTATTCCTCATTTCAATGAATATTTGTTCTCAACGTTTTTGTTACTCCTTGTATGATAATTTGAAGTCAGCTTTTAGGCTTGTTCCTTAATTTGAAACTACTTTTAGAAATAATAACTTAACGAATGATGAGATGATATTTGATTTCATCTTGCCACAATGACAAACAGAAACAATTTATGCTTTAAGTGAGATTCTCGTCCAGATGCTCACATTCTGGTGTTGAGCATCATATGCTGTCGTCTGGAATTCAGTAGTGGGAACTTGTGGGTTAACGTAAATGTTATTTTCTTTATTACTTAGGCAAATAATTTAGATACTAGACCATAAATATAATTTGAGTAAATATTAGAGGTGGTTCATTTCCCGTCTAAAAAGGACTCTGCGTGCTTTAAATAAGGCGAAGAAAAATTCTCATTGTGCTGACAAACGCACCGTTATTAGATTGTAGTTTGTCGATGAATTGTGTTGTTCGAAGACATCTAGAAGCTTCTGCTTATTGTAGTAAATAGAAACGGTGAACATATGCTGCGACGTATCACTGGAGAGAAAGTTTAATTTTTGTAAAAACCGAAAGGATATATCAGACAGATTTTAGGCGTAAAATGAATTTTGTAGATTACACTCAGATAGGCGGTTGTGATAAGACATTATGCTCAGATTATGTAAAGAAATCAGGTACCGCCCAAGCAGTACGCAACGTATGATAGGTTTACACCAATTACATCCCGGAAATGGTGCTTAATAAAGTTAAAAAACCACACCAATTAATACAAAAATAACTAAACAACATAACAAATTAAACTTGGTGGAAGCTGGAGGTTAAATTATTGAGCAAATGTTAAAAAAACTTGCACTGCAGTCTTTTTAGAATTGGGAAGTGCCTTTGACAACATTACGCATCTAGGACAGCTCTACAAATTGAGGAACCAGAATACACTCGACTATATTCCCAAATATTCAGAACTTTTCTCGAAAATAGATACTTCTGGGTAATTCCTCTCTTTTCATCCCCCACTTCAAGACAGGATTCCATAAGATTTGTCCATTATTACCCTTCATCACTTTTTGAATGCAACATTCAAAGTCTACTTGGTAAGATCGCAAATAACTACGAATTTATTATATAATAATGTTATATTATATGGTATTACCATTACTACAGACGTTGCTGATCTCAAATACCAGGCAAGCCTCCTTGAAAAAAAAATTTACCTGGCCTAAAATATGTGCGAATGAAAGATTAAACGAAAACATTGCTGTCACCTAATCACTAACGGAACCTTCAATTAATTGGCATTTCCTGAGCGTTCCATTTAGTGAGTTTTATCATAACCTAGCGTGAGATACGCTCCAAGGTTTTCCAAAGAAATATGAAAATCAAACATCAATTGTCACTTTCAAAGTCTTTTATGAATTGTCTTATACACGCGGAGACCAGAAAGTAAAACGACGGACCATATTCGACCTGCGGACTGCAGATTCGGCGCAGCTAATCTAAACTAATCAATCTAATCATTCACTATTTCTTATTCACTCAAGAAAGGAACACGTTGCGGTTGCAAAACCCGATCATAGCCATGTAGTTTTAAGTCAGAAGAAAACATCGTACGCCTGTCTTCGGAAAGGAAATAAAGCTTGCTGTTCCATGTTGTAGATTTACTGCATGTAAGAGTCACACCTTCTTTCTTTGCTAGATAGTGAAAGAAGCTGCTGCGAATTTTGCGCTATCAGACGGAAAGGCGGGTCTGATTTCCAGAGTCTTGCAACGTACAATAGGGCATGGTCAACAACAACAAACAAGTACATTCCGTTAAGAATGCAGCAGTAAGACATGAAGAGCAGAAAGCAAAAGTATTACTCCGCTCAACAGCAATAAGATGGGCTTATTTCGTGGCGATCAATGGGAGCCTGTCCAATCCATATTGTCGATGAAAATGAAATTAACTATTCCATTACGGCTCACAACCGCGCTCCACCGCGTCTGCAGCCCGAAGGGCTGACCAGAGACCGAAGCGAGGACTGCATGTCCTTGCTGGCCCCGGGCGTGGAATCCACATTCACGAACCCACCCGACCGAAAGCGTCGAAAGCTAACTTCGTTGGAATTTCAATTTCCAGCGGACGCTTGTCGCAAATGACGGTCCTTCGCTCCAAATGAGGAAGAATCACTGGCCTTCGATGGTGATATTTTATTGCGTTGCCATGTTTGTGCTGTGGGCGGAAAGCGGGAATTTATCGCCTCAGTCATGGACGGATTCCGAAATTTCCATCGGCGCAGTGCGACATGGGGCGAAGATGGATGGTGATTGGTGCGCGGAAAGATGCGTATGTGACTGTCCAAGGCCGTTGGAACCGAAATGCTTCGAAAATTATTTTTATTTGTCGCGGACTTTGCGAATATGGATGTTGTCTGTGCATACGTGAATGGATGCGTATTTATGTTTCTTGACAAATAATGATAGTCGTGAATGATTATTCTCGAAATAATTTTTTCGGATAGGAATTTGTTATTTGATTTTCTTGTTGTGCTTTACAGTGTCTGCCGTATGAATGTTTGTTGGGAGCTTTGCAAATACTGAAGAAAATTGATATTTCGCTTCGAGTTATATCACAACCTGATGATTCATGCAAACAAATGATTCATGCTAAATATTGACAAGTAGCAAAATAATATGAGAACTAAATATATTGATATACGATAAATATTTTCCCTGCATAGTTTTAACATAGCATGAAAATAGAAATGACAACAAAGACAATAGGAACGTATTGAGCAAAAAATATATGTTTTCTCTTTCTCTCTTTCACTCCCTCTTTCTCTCCCTCTTTTTCTCCCCCCTCTCTCTCTCTCTCTTTTATCTCTTTTCTTTTTTTCTCCTTTCTATCTCTCTCTCTCTCTCTCTCTCTCTCTCTCTCTATCTATCTATCTATCTATCTATCTATCTTCTGTCTCTTATTTTCCACGATTTTCTCCGTCTTTCTTATTTATCTCTCTTGCTCTCTTCACTCTTCTCCCATTAGCTTATTTTTATGTTAAGTTATAATCGTCACAAATGGAATTCTCTTAAATAAAAAATGTAGTTAAAAAACAATAGAATTTTAGGCTAGTTAGATACTGTCATAATATATTATAATAACACACTTAAGCTGTTTGTACAGTGTAAAATAAGGTTAATAAAGTTAATTTAACATTTGTTCATGTTTTCGTTTTAGTAATGGTATTTGAAAATAGAAAGCTACAACGTATATTTGTATGGGAATTGAAGTACATTAATCTAATATTCCTGTGACTAAATGTTGTGGGATAAAAGCTTTTATAATTTCACTGTCTTCATTTTAATATTTCATTGTCTGAGCTGACATTCAAAGCAGAGACCTCGTACTATGCACAGAATGTGAGATATTCAGTCATTTATGTGATAACATTGAGATAGGTGAGAGTTTTTCAAAATATCATCTGTTTATATTCCTTCGCTAATATTTCTTAGTTTTCCACACAATACATTATCAGAAAGCAAAAAAAAAATTGTTGATGTACTTTGTCAAAGTATTTATAAAATTCCATTTGTTCTCTACCCTATTTTTCCTCTGGTGAAACTCTTCCAGAATATTTCACAATCGGAAACGCACCCGGTGTGGGTAACGTCACGACCACATTTGGCAGACGTCCGATATTTTAAGCGCTTTATGGAACATATTGCGTAGCGCTCGCAAGCGATTCCAGGCGCTCTCCATCATTCGGACTTAGTGCTCGTGTGGTGGAGCGAGAGTCTCCTTACGAGAGATTGCTTGGCGAGTGGCATTTTGGGAGAAAACGTAATGGAGTTTGAAAGGTGGTTAGTTGCATTAGAAGATGATGATGATGATGACGCAGTAAGTAACACACAGCTGACAATCAGTTGGTAGTCGCGAAAAGCGACTACAATGAAAAACGTAATTCGAAGGGAAAAAGAAGAATAATGTGACAATGCAGTGTGGAAGATGGCAGATGCTGTGGATGTTGCTTATTTGGAGGAAATGAAGTGGCAAATGGTGGAGTAAAGAATATGAGATAGTGAAGTGATATGAAGGGGAGTAAGTAGAAAAACGACTTGAGACATTCAAATTTCTTTTGTTTGAGATATTTTGAGAGAGAATAGAACAGTATTTACTATGTTTTTGATACTTCATCTTTAATACCCAAAATGTAGTTCATCTGTCTCGATAAAAATATAGATCTAGCACATTCAGACAAATTAGTTCGTATAGTGAGCATTTCTGTAGAGAATATATTGTATTTATTTATTTCCATAATGTGCACGACTTATTTGACTTAAGTCTTGACATCTCTTGATTGATCAGATAATTTAATGCCCAAGGTTGTGGAGAACCTACGCTGTGTATAAATACATAAAATACAATAAATACGTTCACGTGTAGAACATTTTTGTTTGGAAGTGATATTTAATTCACTCATGTGTTTCTAATGTCGGTTATAGGCCACTAACAAAGGGAAATGTAGAAATCAAGTCAGATGCCTTTATTAATGGACTATGTGGTAATTTCTGTCAGATGGTGACGGAGAGCAATTGTTGAAAATGTATAACCCAAGACGTCTGAATGGGAAGAGAACTACGGTTTTGTGCTCATAATTATACGTATGGAAATAATGATTATCGAGTGATGTATGTCCTCAAATGTAAGGCAAACCGTTTCGTTGCGACTTGAGGGTCAGTATTTTCAATTGAAAGCGCCTCAAGGGGCGTTGATATTCTCAGACATTTGTTTTCTGAGAGAAGTGTGAGACCATTACATGCTCATTCCTTTAGCTTTGCAGTCACGATCCCAGAATGACTGTTTCTCAAGATATATATATATATATATATATATATATATATATATATATATATATAACAATATATATATAACAATATATATATATATATATATATATATAACATTTATTGAAGAGAAATATTGTCACTAATGAAGTGTCAATCAAGGGATAAGGAACAATGAAGAAAATCCATAGCGCAAACACTTTTATCACCCCTTCCTACAGTATCACTATATTTAAGACCTAGAACAGAGGAATACTGTGAGCACATTCTTCATGATAGCATCCTGCTGATTCTGAAAAGGATTTATGAAACGTTATGTAGATGTCCACACACAATCGTATGATGGCCGGTAAACTTATTAACATTTTTATATATCACGGCATATAAAAGAAATCTAATAATTATATACAGACACAACATTTAACATCCGTTATTCGACCACGGAACGCACCATTTTGGGAGACTCGCGGATGGTTGCTGTACCTCTTATCTCCAACACTTGTCCAAGATTAATTAGCACATTGATGATCAGAAGGTTATGTCTTAGTCTTGTACTGGGGTATCGTAAATTTTTCCCAATTACAGGTCACGAGCAAGGTTATGTTTAAAATCGATTCAATATAAAAAATATCTACAAAACGTAGAGAAAGTTTTGTAGCTAATTGTCTAGCAGTCTATTCAATAACCAGCATTACATATTTCGTTATGACACTCCTTTATATTATTATTCAACACATTATAGGAAGTAGCTAGTAGACCCCAGAAACATTTCTGTCGCCAATCAACGCATGAAGCCTGCCGCGCGACGGAAAACAGTTGCCCGTCACCGATCTGTTAGATCAACGATCATCTGGGTGACGGCACTTGCATGGGTGATAGTAATCACCTCGACAGGAGTCCGGATGGCGTTAGGATAAACCCTGGTTTGAGTGAAGTGAGCTACCGCGATAGGATTGGCTCTAGCATCAGCCCTGGCATGGGTGAAGTCGGCCATCTCGGTGACCCTTTCGCTAGTATCAAGCCTGGTATGAGTGCACTCAGCCACCTCGCTGGCGCTGATGCTAGTATCAGCCATAAATGCAGTCAACCATCTCGATGGCACTGGTGCACTGGTGATCAGCTCGGGCAAGAGTTCGGGGCTATGAGTGCTGAACGCCAAGCCACCTCGATGGCTCTGCCGCTACCATGATCTCTAGTGTGTGTGACAGTCACCGCTTTGGCTGTGACGCTTGTTTTGAAACTGGCGAGGGTGAAGTCAGACACATCGAAGGTCCTGGCACTAGCATTAACCATAAATGAAGTCAACCACCTCAATGGAACTGGTGCTAGGATCAGCCCTGACATGAGTGAAGTAAGCCATCTCGATGGCACTGGTGCTACCAATCATCATTCATAGCTGTGACACTAACTCTGAAACTGGCAAGGGTGGCGGCAGACACATCGATGTCGCTGGCCCTAGCATCAGCCATAAGTGTAGTCAGATACTTCGATGGCGCTGGTACTATCATTAACCATAAGTGAAGTCAACCACCTCAATGACACTGGTGCTAGGATCAGTCCTGGCATGAGTGAAGTAAGCCATATCGATGGCACTGGTGCTACCAATCATCTTTCATAGCTGTGACGCTAACTCTGAAACTGGCAAGGGTGACGGCAGCCACCTCGATGTCACTGGCCTTAGCATCAGCCATAAGTGAAGTCATACACTTCGATTGCGCTGGTGCTAGGATCAGCCCTGGCATGAGTGAAGTAATCCATCTCGTTGGCTCTAGTGCTACCAATCATCTTTCATAGCTGTGGCGCTAACTCTAAAACTGGCAAGTGCGGCGGCCACCACGTCTGCGAAACTGGATCTGTCGGGGGCACGGCCTCCTGCGTGGGCGGCGCGGCGCGCGCGAGTAAGCCGCGGTGGGCGTTGGCACGCTTCCCGCTCCTTGCTCCGCCTCGCATAAAAATGCTGCGCTCGCATTTCCCGTAGGGAAATCTATACAACGATTTGCATACTTTAATATCGCTCCCTAATGACGTGACAGGGAGAGAGGTCTCACAGATCCTGCGGACGCCGACTGTGTGGCGCGCTAGGCGGATACAACGCAGTGCAGCCAACGAAGACCCGGTCATAGTGGCACTTGATATTTGCAGAAAAAAATCATACTTATTTTTACAACGAGCAGAGGGAAGGTCTCAGAGACACCGTTAATTGTTCTTTTTTTATAGGTTTCAGTTGTTTTAAAGAACTGAAAGTCATTGGTATTGCATATGATGGTATTTGCGTTGAAAACTGAATAAATATATAACTCTTTTTGTTTTAATTTGATTTATTACTGAGTCTTTGGCTAACGGGGTAATTTCTGGATTATTTGCTCAATAATTGAATATTTGGGAACATATTTTGGAAACAATTGTTGTATTTTATGTCTTCGTATAATATAGTTGAATACGTAACTCTATTATCAAGAAATAATCCCGACTTTTAAGCTTATTACTAACGTAAATATATATGTATGTATGTATGTATGTATGTATGTATACGAGGTTTTTACGGCTGGCGTCTTCTCTCGTATTCCATATTCCAGAACTTGTGGTCGTTCCTAATCCTTGTCCTGCAGGCCTCTAGCATTCATAGCTTCGTTTATTCCATCTTGCCATGATCTTGGCGGTCTTTCCTGTTTTCTGCGTTCTGAAGGGCTCCTTTTCCAAACTTTTTAGGGACATCTGGGATCTTTTATCCGTTGAAGGTGACCTAACCCCTTGTATTGTTTAGTTTAAATTGTGTCTATGATGTTATTTTCTACATCAATTATTTTATGGATGGTATCGTATCGAATTGTCCATCCTGGAAATTTCACAACTTCTCTAAAAATCCATTTTAAGACCCAACAGTCTTTCTTAGTCTCCTTTATTTATCTCCCATGTTTAAGAGCCGTATTTACATATACTGCCAACAAGACCTTTTATACATTGTTGTTTTGGTTTTCTTTGTAATTTTGTCGTTCCGTAGCACATTTTAAACGTATTGCTCTCCTTTCTTCACTAATTTTATTTACTATGGCATCTTTGCTTTTACCAGTGTCTGTTACTGTCACTCCCAGATATTTAAAATGTTTACAATGACGCTCTTTCACTGTTCCTAAATCTAAGCCATCTACATTTTCCTCGCCTGTTATCAAATATTCTGTTTTATTAGTATTAATTTCCATTACTCTTTTTTTTTGTTTTCTTCTGTAAGATGTCTGACCATGTAGCTGGAGTCATCTTTATCACTAGCTACAACAACTTGGTCATCCGCAAATAGCTGGGTATACGAGGTTTCAATTTCAAATGGTATACTCATTCCACTGCATTTACTTTTCCTTTGCACTAGAACCTCTTCAAGCTAGATCTTGAATAAAAGTGGGGCCATTGAGCAATCTTGTTTTAAGCCCTTCGGAACCTGGAATCTTTTGGATACATATTTTCAAACTTTCACCATACTCTCGCAACAAGTTTCATATTTTGAACAACATTAATATAGGTCTTACGTACACATTATTTATTCATGGCCAAACACAACTTGCTTAATGGTACTGTGTCTAGGATTGTCTGTATCTCATGTCTTGTGTAAGTCTTCTTTAAGTCGATGAAAATTAAATGAACTGTTCTTCCTTGTTATTTCTGTTTCTGTATCCCGTTCCATAAATTCTTTCCTTTAGTACTCTACCACATAATCTAGCTACTGAGCACATAAAAATTATGCCCCATTCTGACAGTTTAGTCTATTTCCTTTTTCATAGAGAGAGGTTATTGGTTGCCAATTTCCGTTCTTCAGAAGCTTTCTCACTTTTCATGAATTTGTTAAATAATTGAGTAAGTACCTCAATCAGAATCCACGAACCTTCTTTGATCAATTCTATATGTATGTTCCTTATATCTGGCGCTTTATCGTTTTTCATTTTCATAAGTGACTCTTGTACTTCTTTTTCAGTATTTTTGTGGCTCATTCTGTTGCCCGTTGGTTCAATTCATTCTTGTCTGTCTTCTGTTAATACATATTTGTAATATGTTCTCCATTGATTCATATCTATGAGACTAAGTCCGTTGTGCTTTATTATTCTTCCTCAATTCATTAAGAAATTTTCAAGCTTTGTTAGCTCGCGTGTTTTCTATGCAATTATTAATTTCTTGACTGTTATTTTGTCATTTTTCATTTTTTGTTTTGTTAACTAAGTTTTGACTTTCTTTTGTTCTTACAATATTCATTTTTGTTCTCTGGAGTATTCATCACAAGCCACTTTGTGCATAAAGTCTTTTCTTCAATTAATTTTTGTATATTTCCATTCCACGTTCTGTTTTCCATTGTGTAGTAGCCTTGGGCATTTCCTCGATAGCTTCACTAGTAGCTTCCTGGATATATTTTTTAATGTCTGTATAGAAATGATTTGCTGGACTTCCGTGTATTTTACTGATTTTATTTGCTAGTCTAAATTTGTATAAAAATTTATAAAGTCATCTAGAAGCTTCCTTACTTCTTACCTTACATTATCGATCATGTATTGATTTTTATTTCCATTTTCAATATTTCCTGTAGTCAATCCTATGTATCTTGGAAAGGAGAAAATGTGTTTGAGATCAATAAATGGTGGTCTGATACGCATTCTGATTTCTCGTAACTCTTACATCTTGATCTTTTATGTGAGCTTTCTGTTTTTCTATCATATAATCAATCGCTGATTTTAATTTTCTTGTTTGTTGTTTAACGTTAACCTATGTATATCTTTGTGAGCGTACCAGCGGTTTGTTATTTTTAAAGAATTTTATTGACACATTTCTATACTTCTTTTACCATGTTCATTTACTTTATTTTCTCCAAATCTTCCAAATATTGGATCATTTACCGCTTTTTCAGTTCTTACATTTAGGTCTTCCAATAAAATTATTTCTTTGCGCTTACTATTTTTTTCAGTAAGTTTGTCAACTCTTTATAAAATGTATCTTTCTCGTCAACAAGTGCGTAAACTGCTATTATTACAACTGCGTGATTTTTTAATATTCATTTGTACCTGGAGTTTGCGATAACAAAGACAACCCCAAGATTTTATAAATTTCCTATATTTATTCTCTATTGCTATGTATGCTCCACTCCTTGCCCTTTAGTCCTGGTTGTCTTCACTATAAATATGTACATACTCTCCTTTTTCTTCTGATCCCTTTCCTTTTCTCTTTCTTTCGGCAAAGGCTATAATATCCACATCGTACGTATTTATCTCTTTAAATACCTAATTTTGTTTTGTGACTATTCCTTGGATATTGCATATACCTATACTCATAGTACGTTATTTTGCCAGATCCGCGTTTGCGGTTTCTGTTCTGTTCCGAGTCAATAATGGGATATTTTGATTTTTTTTAAAGACAAAGTGCAGGTTCTTCGTTCCAATCCCCAACCAGGAGGGCCGGGTAGTTTATATTCGTTTTTTCGTACATTGCATTAGTGATCTTACGGAACTAAAGGGGCCAATCTTCCCTGGAAGGCCCACATACCATTTTAACTAAACTAGGAAAAAGAAAGACACCCTCGGCTTTCGCAAACCTAATCGCCTCGGGGTCGAAACAAATAAGAGTTTGCTAAGAGATGTAGGAAAGAACATTTAAGAAGTGCTATATCAGTAAGTATAAAAATATCACACCAAAGTATGGACCAGAGATCAAATCAAAGCTTAGCTCCGGCGTGTTGATCAGAGCTTGGCTCCAGCGTCGTAGGCGAGGATTGAGGCTAGGTAGGAATGAAATAGGATAATAAAGATAGACATGGCTTACGCCGATCTAAGGAAGAGGGGCAACGCCATGAGCTCGCTACGGGCAGGGTCGCTAATTTCAGAAGGTAGATCAGTTCCTCACTGGAATTGTAATGGAGGGACTTCCTGCTACCCACTATATAAATAATAATAAATTAAATATAAAAATGTAATATCTTTAGTCATAAAAATCAAATATCGATGTGAGAAAGTCGATATCTTTTTTCACTTGTAAAGCCAGAAATTAACGGTGGTTCATTGATTAGCGGGCTTGCGCTAATCCAGGTTCGATTCCCAGCAAGAGGAAAATTATAAATGTGCGGTTTTCTTACAAATATTTCAGTCTTCTGCTGTGAGACGATGAGAAATACCATCCAACAAACAAAGAAGAATATAGGGTGAATGGAAGTCTTTGTGCTAACCACACGAACCCCTTATCCCATGGCCGAGAGGCTGAGCCACCGCTGATCGTCCAAGACCCGCATTGGGCTGTCGAGCCAAAAGACAGGACAGCGCAGAACCAGAAATTGACTTAACGCACATATATTACTATATATCCATGTATTAATTGGGCGCGTTAAATGTCAAAAACATTAACAAAATCACGTCTTGTGGTAGGGTTTCGGAGAACCTCGCCTTTATAATACACGGAAGCTCTAATATCTTGGTATTTCAACGGTTTGTGATCATACCAGAGTCATCAGAATCGCTTGAATATTTTGGTTACATTAGGTTTAAAAACCAAACTATATACCAGAAACTTTTGGAATCAAAATTTTATTTGAAATTGCAGCAGAAATATTTATTATAAGTTTTAAAGTAGAGGTTTTTCCAATCTTTTCATGTAATACTCACAATGGTCTATGCTCTTGGGGAGGCAAGAAGGAAATTAGTCTTGTCCTGTTTTTGGTTGGTGATAACTCGACGGTGGTGACTGCAATGGTAACATTAGGAAAGAAATTTATCAGTAAGGAAACGTTTCACAAAATACAAAAACTAGGGTGACCCTTTATTTAAAATAATTTCTAAGAACCTCAACCAAAATACAATTATTATATTTTTGATAACTTACTGACATTGCGAAAAGTCTGTGCTTTTCCCTTTTTGTTAATTGAACTTTTTCGCCTCCGCATCACAGTTCTGAGAGTCTGAGTATTTTGGTCCTCTCAAGTTCTCATCCTCCTTTTCCTCTTACTTTCTTCACACACACTGAAACTTTTAAATTCATTTTGTACGCTTCCGGTTATTCTATTTAGCTCTCATCTCTTCACTTTTAACCTTTAGTAATACGCATTTCACTAACGTATTTCCCAGTATTTATCTTTCCGTAATTTTTTCATACCCAATACTCTACCGATCTTTTGTTTCTATCAAACTCCAGGCAATTTTTACTGCTCCGATTTCGTATTCTCTTTTCACCACCATTTTTTTCGCGCTATCTTCCTGCGCGTGAGCTTTATACCGCCGTCCTCTTCCTCCGAGCAGTGTCTACTTCTCGATTTTTGTCCACCTCGTTCGGCGCTAAGAGGATTACTTCATAATTTGACAAAACTTCCCCCGCGCTCTCCAGAGGAGTCTGTATCTGAGTTGGACACTTCTATCGCTCGCGACAAAGCTCCTCGACCGCGGAGACCCACTCTCCTTCGCGGTGTTCTTGAGAGGAGACCCTTCCAATTTGGTCCATGAACCTTACGAGGGCTTCATTATTATTGTTGTATTTGAGGACTTCTAACGGATTGGACGAGGCTTGGTTTCTTTCGCCGTATCCCTCGCGCATCAGCTTCGCACAGACTAGGGAGTTGTAAAATCATTCCATCACTGTTATTTAACATTTTAAATTAATAAATGTAATTAATGTGCATATATTATAGTATTATTATCAGCAATCTGCAAACTTCTGTGGAGTGTTGGCTTATTCTCTTCCAGTGTATGCAGATAAGGTAGGAGATGGTTTCTAGGCGTACCAGTCCGAATTGGGGGACGTAAATGGGATAAGAAAATGGCAAGCGGTCATGGGCGACAATGTTTCAAATCATCTCGCTGAGAATGGTATGCTCAACAGTGTAGATGTTTTGTTGTTAATTACATTTTTTTCAAAACGTTCACATTAGAATACATTTTATATAATTTATGACAATTAATGATTTACCATATTTGGTATAATAATAAAGTTTTATAATAATTAAGAATTAATTTGTCACGTTTTTTAACCACTTCTCTATAATATGTTTGCTAATATTATCTTCAAACCACATGCAAATTTCATACCAAAGCATGAGTATTATTCTAATATTATTTTTACCAGCAAATAATGTTATACATGTAACAAATAAATTAAAATGATCCATGATCAGTTGATGTATTGCCCTTCATGGTAATAGATCAAGCATGAGAGTTTATATTGCAAATTTGTGTTAAGAAACGGATATTCCACTACAATTAAAGCCATTAGCACACCAAAGAATGTTTTCCATCATTACCGAGTTATCTTTTACAAGTACAAGAGTACAATACGTAAACATGAAACACATACATATATCATTTTTGCATGTGCAAATTTTCACACGGGAAACCTTTTGTTTCTTTTACCAAAGCACAAGGATACAAAACAAGCAAGCTTAGCGGAGCTGAATTTATTACGTTGCCGCACCATGTTCTAGCATAAATTCGTAATATTCTGAAATGGGATTTGCAGCATTTGAGACAAGCATATGAATTTTCTCTATGTATTAAAATATTCCTGGTAAAAAAATGACGTGAGTCGTACTTTTTAAAGACGATGTGTTGATAACTCGTTTCACAACTTTGTCCCATCAGTTACATGCTATCGCTTTCCAACTGATTGAAAGAAAGGTTTCAGGCGAACGAAATCGTGTGCTCTGATAAAAATATACTAATGTTCGAATATTACATCATCTTATAGATTAGAAACAATTTTTTTGAATCTCGCTGGCCAAAGTTGGAAAACGAATGCTCCAACCAATATTGCTTTAGGTTACCGCCATGGTAATTCACAGACGACCAATCATCCGCGACCGCTGAACGCGCCAGGCTGGAACGTGATAAACCTTCCTCCGATCTAGCGCAGATCCCCTTCCCCCACCACCCTCCAGAGCACGTGGGAGGGGGAGGCCTGCACAGTCCAACGCCGGAATTGCAACCGAGTGAAAAACCGGCTCGACCAGTGTATCAGTTATTGGTGGCATCTAGAGGTCTATGCATTATTCAGAGGGCAATTTCCATGCCGCCCCCGACTGCCGCCCCGGCGAAACGAAGGAAGCTGGCGGGCTGCGAGTGGTGGGGGTGAGGTTGGGAGGGGAAGGGCGCGGGTCGGAGGGAGGGGAGGAAGAAACAGCTGCGCATCCACGTGAGCCGACGAGGGCGCCCCTGGTGGGACCTTAATTTGATTTGCCTCCGACCTCGGTTATTCCGTCGTTGCTCTGCTACAGGGCTACTGAGCGATGGCACATCGCCGATGGAAAGACCCTTCCGCTGAGGGAATGTTGGCGGGGAATGTTCGGCGCCGGAAGTATAAGGGGCCGAAGAAATGGTCGACAGCTTATGGCTGAGTGGACCATCTTCAAGGATGTAGTGTGTCTTGATCTGATCACGAAGAATCGTGATGTGTTCATGTGGTAACAGAGTAACAGAAGAAGTTATTCATGTTGTTGCTTATTGTGAATTCAGATGTTACGTCTTTGTAACAGACCACACGAATTTAGAATACTAAAATATGGGTTAATAATTTTACTTAATAATTTTAAGAAAGTATGAGCTTAGAGACGACACTGAAATACATAACGATTCAATTTAACTTTTAAGTATTAAAAATAGCAATTTCTGATATAAAGTTCACCTTTATTTACAAGTATATCTCATTGCAATGTTTTTGTTAATCAACTGTAGACAAAATTATTATGCATTCTTATATACAAATTGAATTGCCAGTATTCAGAAATGGTACGAAGATAAATATTCTTATATTGCAATTGTTCTATTAATTTTTTACTCATTTCTAAAAACCTCACAAATTGAAACAAATGCAGTCTCATTCTGTACGAACGGGTCTATGCATTTGTTACGTATCCAAGAACTCAGAAAAAATCCTTGACACAATGAAACAGCTTCGATTTTGACTGAAAGATGCAAATGCTACGTCTTATTCTGATTTTTTTCATTCTGCGTCATGCGATAGCTAGGCTGCAAAGAAAGAGGCATTAAATTCTGTTATTAGTTCATTCACGTATGGAAAGGCTACTATTTTATTATTATATGTTTCTAAACAACTGTTTTACTGTTCAAATAATAAACTACGTTATTGCAATATTTGTGAATATTCTTTTTACTAAAAATGTTTAATTTATTGCATTTTAATAAGATATTATTTTATTTACTGTTTTGGAGCAATACACGCAATACACACCATTTAATGTGGTTTTGTTCAGGAGCGATTTTTGCTGCTGCAGACTATTTCTGATACCTAATTCCCGAAGAGGGGAGCAGATTTTCTTGGGATTTCTAGTGATAATTTCATATCAACATTCTGTTCGATGATCATTTTAGCAAAAACATTACATAAACAATTTAAAATGTTATATTAAAAAGTAAAATTTTAAAGCGTAACGACGTGTGAAACGGCTTTGCGATGTGTACATTTTGCCTGGTTCATGAGAACAGATGTGATTGATCTCATTTGAACTCTCTTCTCTATTGAAACTGATATTGTAAATAGGCCTGAATCTTGAATCTCAATTAAAATGAAATTTTTTACTTTATAGTTTTCTAAAAATAAAATTGTACTCTCAAAATTATTGAAATACAGCTCATAACAGGGAATGGACGCCAAAAACTAATAATATTAATAATTAATTTACTTATTTATTTTGCGATATATGAAATGATGTTTCTATTTACATGAACTGTATGTAAATTCTTTTTTATAGAGCAATTATGATGACCATATTTTTCATTCATACTACCACCCGATATTATTCGAAATTAATGAAGTCCACATACTTTTGATTATCCCGATGTAGCACTATAGGCATTCCTACGTCATTTTATAATCGTAACACGACAAATGGAAATATTTCACTTAGTTTCAATTGAGTACTGCGTGTCTGTTGATGAGGATTGAATTAACTATTAACAAAGCGATAGTCCCCATAAACGTGAATATAAAGCTGCGTAATCCAGTGTTACATTTTACATACGGGATGGTGAGCCATTAATGGAATTATATAATTCCTTTTATCCCCGCTAAGCGTTGAATATTGTATTTTGTGTTACAATTGCGATCCGCGCAATGGAATTGCCATAGCGACTGCCTACTACACATCCATTGCCTCTTGGATGGTCCCCTTCCGCTCCCTCCAACATGTGTTTGCTCAATCGCTGTTGTAGTAATCAAAGTGCGTTTAGCGGATGAAGATCAATTAGAGAGAATTGTGTTGCGAAAGAAACATATGAAGGCTGAACATGGTCCCGGTGGAACTAATTGGATCAATGTAATAACAATTATTTTCTAGGAGTATTATCACATCAAATTAAGCATGGGTATTGACATAAGCGATGGAAATTTGTAAAATCGTTTGCCTGGTTGCATATTTTCTTTGTAATAAAAACACATTTTATCATAGTATATTCGAATGCCTTTTTAAAGTTCTCTAAATAACTTTCAATTTTACTTTCTTGCAAGCAAGATTAATTGACAAGTTGAGTGTCAAGCGTCGGACGAAATAAATAATGAAACTTAGCTTTTGTTGTTTTTATACATTTGTTAATTTAACTCTCTTGATGCCAATTACGTAGTATTCTAGAAGATACGCTTTTCTAATCAGAACCTGGTAACTGACATAAATGCGAACTTTGCGATTGTGAATCTCTACAACGCCAGTCCCTATGTGACGTCTCTAAGACAAGTAATTCTGACGGCTATTCGGAATCTTACGACCCCTCAGGCAGAAATATTAATGATTTCCGGCCACCTCAATCATATAGACGCCCAAAGTACATTTCGGCGAAGAAACATGCAGAATAAAAATGACACATTTTAATATTTGTTAATTTGCAGGAAAACGATTTGATCTAGAGAGAAACCATTTATTGCACAGCCCAAAACAACCGGTTTTATTGTATGTTCCGTTTTTATGTTAAATATCTTCAAAAACGTTTTTAACAAAATGTTTCTAAACATATTTCTTCACTTAATGAAGCATTACGGTTATTGAGTTGGGACATTCCCTGTCTAAACATTTTCAATTTAAACATATCCTACTTTAAAAAAATTCCTTGAATTGCGCCATTCTTGGTCCTTGGGGCACTCCCAGCAGTGCGGAGCGGTGCCATTTCCTAGGGCTGCATCGCACCCGTCTCGACGGGACGCAGGACTTTGTTGTTCGTGCGCCGATCGGTTTCCTGTCGCGTGGGCTCGGACGCAGCACAGTGCAGCCGTCCGCATCGCCGGTGACGGCCCTCGCCTCCTCCCCCCTTGCACCGCGGCTCCGCATCGGCCCCGGCCCCGCCCACGCCCACGGAGCGTCCGCGCCCGTCAGTTCTCCCTTCGACGAGCAAAAACCCCGGTATGGAAATTTTTGCTCGAGCAGTCTAGCGAGAGAGGCTCAGCTTCGTCGTTGTTGAGGCCTCTTCGTCCCCCGCCTCCTCCATCTGCTGGCTGCCTCTCGCGCCGTGGTCTTCAGTATTTTTTTCGTCGTCGGCTGTTCTCTGCCTCTCGTCTGTCGGCTGTCACTCTTGCATTGTGCTCCGTGATACAGCCTGTTGGCGAAGCCTTAAAAATGCATATTGAAATAAATGTCGGGCATCAAAACTTCGATATCAATTCTACCTATCTCGATTCTGTTAACAAGAAATTCATAAATAAGATTCTGTGGACATATTAAAGATAGGTAGGTGCCTTAAACGGATATATCCGTGTGATCAACAATGACTCTCAAAGAATATTGCCTACTGTGTTATGCCTAGGTTTCCTCTCAATTCAGTTGCTTAGATGGAACCAATTCTACCTTCTGAAACGAAGAATAACTCAGTGTTCGTTTCAACATTCGGATTATCTAATACTTCGTACATTATTAGGATATCACGCGGAATATACATANNTATATATATATATATATATATATATATATATATATATATATATATATATAAGCATTATATAAATATGTGGTTCTTGGTCTTTGTATGTATGTGTGTGTGTTTCCAAATACATTATTTATTTCTTATACGATTATTCAATTATTTTCGAAACCATCATATCAGTATTGTGGTGAATGTAAAAAAGCTCATTTACGATATCTCACTGCTACAATGAACCGACAACTATATTTCCCACTGAAATTAAGATGCATATTGATTTCGACGAATTGATAATTTACATTTGTACATAAAACCATTTTCATCATATGACGAAGTTTATTTCTTCCCTTGCTAAAATATTTGTTCTTATCCACTTTCCAAATACACGTAGAGACTACTGAGTACGAAATATCGCAGGAAGTTTTTTCAGAGCTTATCACTTACAAATTAATAATAAAGTTTCCCCTTCTCTATTTTACAATTTCTTGGAATGTTTTATACTTATGTACGTTGCCTTTATCATTTTTTGGCAGGTCGTTATGAAATGATGTCATTCATACATATAAAATCTACTTTCAAAGATTTTTTCCACCCCCGCGTCGAACCCAGTCATCGCCTTTAGTCACCGTCAGCGACTGTGACTTCTGAACTACGAGCCTCTTGGCGGTCTGCGCAACTACAGCGCCTTCCGCAGCCTTCGTCGCGCGCCGCGCCGTCCACTAGCGCTTAACCCGCCGCCGCCGCCTAACGAGCTTGGAGTGGCGGGGGCGGGGCGGGGCGGGGAGGGGCTGGGGCTGGGGGTGGACGCGCCCTCCACGAGTCGCGCCGCGGGCCGCCCGGGCGGAGCGATGGCTAGCCGAGATGAGGCGGCGGGCGGGAAGGGGTGGGGGAGGGGAGAGTTGCGAGGCGAGTCGGTAGACCGCCCCCTAACGAGATTGGCGGCTGCCGGCCAGCTTGGAGCACTGCAGCGGCGCGTCCGCCTCCGGGCCGCTTTCGCCCCCGCCCCTCCGCCAGGACGTGCCTACCTCACCGCCTCTGACACAGAACCCACTTCCTCCCCAGCTCTGGACTCACTTGCCCCGCCTGCCTGTGGCCAGCACCGCGTCCGCCTCTGGGCTAGCCCCTCGCCCATGGCCTTCTCTCCCGCGTGCCCCTCCTGCATTCCTTGGCCCACCCCAGCTGTGCGTCATCCAGCCCGCACCTTCCCACCTCTTGCCTTCACGCCTCCCCCACTCCGACTTCACCCGGCACTGTTGCCCCTGCCCCATCATGGCCACGCCCGCTTTCCTGCCCGCCTTTCCCACCCCCGTCCACCCCTCTCCAACACATTTCCTCCCTGCGTTTGGAACGCCTCGCCCCGCCCCCCTTCCTTCTCCTCCGCGCCCAAGCCTGTCGCACCTATTACGCCTCCTGCCTGGCCCCGCTCCTTGCACTCCCCCCTCTTCCCGCCAATCACCTCTACCCCTCCCTGGTCCCGCGCCCATCCGACCGCCCAGCCCCCCGTGGGCGCTTTCCACCCTCTTGCCGCTTCGATCAGATGTTAAATACGAAATCGATATCGCCGCCCCCGCCCCCGCCGCCCGCTCTCCCGCGGTGCGATTGCCAAGCGAAATGTAATGAACCTAGAGCCAGTCGACCAAATCGTCTTCTCTTTTCGATATTTTCCACGACCCGCCCCCGCTCTCCTCAGCTGACGGCATCGCCGCCGCAGACACCGCATCGTACTCGTCTGATGTTTGTCTCGATGCGGTACAGTCGGAACGGAGAGTGTTTGAGTCGTACTCAAATCAAGCCACTAAGAATCATGAGCCTATATCATTATTTTTGTACGTAGATGATTTTTCGTATGCTTCGTTCTGGCCCAAATGTGAATGTCAAAATGCAATGGACAATCAACACAATCGGTACTGTGTGATCAATTCGTAATGTAAGATGCTTAACAAAAACATTGACATCATTCCCAGGCAGAACCCAAAGAAAACAAATAATTGTATATAGAAAGTAACATTCACAATTATATATTCATCATTAGATGGGGAGGTAGTTGGGGTGAAATCTAATTTATCTTCAAACTTTTATTTCAGTCCTGAGACAGTCCTGAGAAATGAAAAAGATCTACAATTCTGCTCATATTTTTACTTTGAAAGTTTATAGTAATTATTCATCTACCTTTTTATTCAATAATATGATTATAAGAATTATTTATATGTTGTAAAACTTAAATTCCAACCGGGATATTCTAAATGTTTACGTGTCGTCATTACTATTCGTATGTGTTATATCTCATTAACCAAAACACATTCTCATCTTAATTAAAATCTCAATACATTTTGTGCCCTTGGTCTGCATAATATGAAATTTGAACAATCTCCGTTGATTATTAAAACGGCACTCTTTTCATATGTCTTTTCATTTATTTGTCTGCACTTCATCGTAAATAAATTATTGTATTCATCGCTGCAAGCAATTTCGTTACCCTTGTAACTGCCTTCTCCGTCATAATATGTTTTGCCTCCATTGCCCGTGAAAACTACATTTGGTACGGGGAGACTTACTGCTTTTGGATTTCAGTATTCTTAAGGTCAAGGGTTCGTTGACTCCTGAGTTGACGTGATGTGAGTGATTTGACTTACTGCCAGAATAGTTTCATATTTCTTCGCATTAAGACAGCACAAATATATCAACATTTTATTATTATATAAAAATTTCATCCAAGAGATTTATATTGCACAAATAAATTTTGACTTAATATCTATTTGAAAAGTTGGCAATCCGGGTAAAATTAGAGAAAATTTTGGAGCAAAAGAAACATTCTGATATTCACACGCAATGCGAGTTTTTCTTGTTTAAATCCATCTGAAGTTTATGAAGAATCAGAAAGTTTGATCAGAAGAAACGAAATGAAAAGAGGAAGTAATCGAAGAACGTTATACCAGAAAAAAACTCAATAGCATCATCACGCGAGTTTTATAACTTCTGAAGGACAACTGATTGTTTACAACGACAGTCGTTTCCTAGAGACAGCTTGCCCCCTGCCCCCAATCCACACAAACCAACACCATCCCGACCCGCATTGACTCGCTTAGGTGGCTCAAGGTATCAACTGATGTAACTGCAGTGCCTCTGACCTGGACGTCCTGGATTTCGAGTCGCCATGATGGCACTATTTTCGACACTAGCTACACAGGTCGAGTTCAGACCTGTTTTTAGGAATTCTTGCGGCCGGGTACTCTGATCGATAGTTTTGCGTGGTTTCTCCGATCAACACCGGGCGAATGCCGGAGCAGTACCCTAACAAACGGGCCACGGACCGCGCAGGATCTTCCCTACCCCCTCCTTGTTCTATCCTCACCCTTTACACACACTTACTCGTACATGCACTTAACTACCACCCATGTCGGGAGACCAGTCGGGAATATAGAGTTTGTCCTAGGCAGTGATCTTCAGGTGGGAGATACCTGGTTGAGGAAAACCCCCGCAAGCAGACGGGCAGGTCGCCGTCGGATCTAGCCATCCAGCGCAGCAGGGACGGATTGCCGTTGCCTCTCGCTCTGCACTTACTGTTGTCCTTAGCAGTAAACACGCCCGGCATCACTCGACAGACATTGCAGGTAGTGTTTTACAAATGCTCTCTTTAGGCTCCTTACCCATCTACTCAAGCTCCACCAGTCACACCCTTCCACTCACACCTTTCACTCGGGCATGCATTTGGCCTTCTCACTCGCCCGCTGATGCTCTATCAACCCATTCAATCAACCAAGAGACCCAACCTTACACTCACATGTCGAGCCACATACCCACCCGCGTTAGTGAATTTTTTTGTACATAAGACACTTGTATGCGATGAAACGTGGCAGTACATGTTGACTTTATGAAAATGGTGTTGCAATTAGAACTTGATGTTAGTTTCATGATGAAGGTCACAAATTTCATGTTGCGTGAAAATTGAATGTGCTTGTTTTCTTGGCAACAATGAATGTTTTTCCATACCCCACATATCTATCCTTTAATGTTTTAGGCTATTTTTGAATTTCTCCCTACATTGCCAACAATCTGCTCAATGACAGCTCGCGTCTGCCAGCAGAATTGTTATCCCTATGTTTTCTGTGCTGACGTTTCCTTACGGCTTGAAACAAAAATTCGATTGTCCAATTGTTATTTTAGTAACTAATAGAGAAAGTAGTTCTTTGGCGTACGACTGAAATTATAGCAATGATAGGAGCCGCGAACATTATTTTAATGTATTAATTATTCACGGAAACTTACAAGCATATACCCTCAGGATCATTCTCAATACGCGAGGTGGTTGTCATGTTGGTACTCCGTTGTTTTATATGGCCCCATGTCGTCTTTGCAGAACGCGTATGTAAAAGTCTACTTGACGTACACATAGTGAAAAATAATATTTGACAATAGATAAATAAAAGATAAGTACTAATTTCCATGGATGAGAACTAATAAAAATATTAAGCGGCGATTTTTAAAGAGCCAATTTATTTCAAACTGAATACTATCACACTGATAAGTGCTATTGATTAATAAGATTGAAATAATATATCCGTTCACAATGGACTTATAAATACTCTAATCGAAATATTTTATTTAGAGAGGATTGAAGATGTACATGAATTAATCAAACTCTGAAACTAAATTAATCTGAAGAAAAAAACACAAAACAATAAGCTTTTACAACATTCAATAAAATATCGAGTATTATGTATTTCCACTAGCTCCATTTGTTGACCGAGAGAGTGAAATGATCAGCGTAGTCGTATGCTGAATGATCAGTGGTTATGTACCGTCCGGGTTCGAGTGATTTGTTTGATGTGTCGAATATCTGTGTGATTGTTGTGTCTGCAGGGATTGAGTTAGTTGACAATTTCCCTGATTGCTAGTTTCCGTTGCTGCCTTGATCACCCCACAGCAAGTGGTTTACACGAACATAGCCCACTAGCATGCAAAAAGTTGTCCGTTAGTATGCATATTAAAGTATGACACAACGGACCGTGCGCGGTCCCTTCCTACTCACGTCTATATCTACTTCCGTTCTTACGACCGAGAGATGGGCAGGTTTTCAATTCGCATACGTGGCCTATTCCTCACTGATCAAAGAAAATCTCGGCGGAGTTCATGCAAGGTGAAACAACATCTAGCTGCTAAAATATCTCCAGAAACTATATACTGGATTACCCGTGGGAACATCCAGGTGCCTTCTGATTAAAATCTTCCCACTATACACTCTTCAAACCTATAGTATTTTCATTTATAAAGTACAATTAATGACGTGATATTTTTGAGGAAAGACATGGCCGATTGTGATTGTAAAGACAATTTCAAATGTGATACGATACATCACCAGTGTGTTATTATATGTTAGTTTTACAAGTGAGTTACCTATCTCAAGACTATAATATCGATGACTCCTACAAGATTCACAGTCCGGCTACTCCCATCACAGTAACGCCATTAGGATACTAAAGATTTTTAGTGGTTTCATAAAAAAACGGAGGATAATGTTCTTTTGAGATCGGTGACGGCGCCTTTGTGTACTTAAGGTGCGGAATCTTTTTACAAAGTAATCGAAAGCCCCGCAGCCGCTTCGTGCTACGCTGGGAACATTTCCGATAGCCCTCTCACGCGAGTGCTCTGGACTGTCGGGAGCAACTTCTGCGATCCAACTGACATGAATGAGATTTTGCCGTTGTTTTTTCAAAGTTTTACACCATTTTCAGATTTACATTTCGTTTCTCAACATGTGCACCCAAAATTTATTAAGCTCTACTTTAGTAATTTACATACTTTGCAAAATGCCATCTTTTGCAAATAAGTTCCTTCAGGTTCTATGCGTATACGGAAATTATCCGTTAGTATCAAGTTTGTAATGTTATTTGCCCCGCCCCCTTCCTTCCTCCTCCCGCGCCTCACCCCTGTGGTGGTCGCAGGCCACTTCATATTACCTCGCTAAATTATATGCTCTTGTTGACATTACCCCTCCCGTGAATAACTAGGTTTCTCTCTGAATAAATCAGATTCGGCTTCGGCCACTGACTGCGCTTCAGTGCTCCTCTAAAGCCGCTCCTTGCACTTCGGGATTAAATACTCCCGAGACGCCTTTCTTCATCCCCCAATCACTCTTCCCCGGACGTCTATTACGCCATTAGACGTCCCACCGCGATGCTAAACCATTTGGGCCGCCTGCCCAGGACCCTCTACTGTTTCCTCCGTGGCGCTTTCCCACCATACTCAACTTAGAATTGGTCGCGGGCGCTTTCGATATTTTCTTACGCCCAGATCCGATTTGCAATAGTTAAAATGCGAGAAATCGCATCATCCCGACGTCCAACTCCGCTTGGCCCCGAAAGTGCGTAAGCCACCCGCTCGTTGTCTTCGTCGCTTTTTATCACCGAGCTTTGCTTTAATTAATTGTTTCAATGATTCATTCAGCGGTGTGACGATTGCCTATAAGATCGAGGATGTAATGAACCTGAGGCAGCCATTAATGCGAAAGTTGTACAATATCGGGTCTTCCTGTGTATTCTACGATATTTTCCCACGACGCGCCGTCCCAGCTACTCACCCCGTCTCCTTTCAAGATCTGACGGCAATTCGCCGCTCGCAGTCTCTTATCCCGATCGGTACTCGGGTTCTTTCTCTGACCCTTTGTCTCTTGATGCGGTACATGTCCCCACTCCTCCCTCAATTTTCACTCTGCATTTTCACATTGTCTGTCGGGTAATCGGAGAGTGTTGATCGTACTCAAAATGCTTCTAGGCTAGCGGGCAGATTGCGTGTGACTACAGACATCATTCTATCGAGCCTTATATCATTATTTTTGTACGTAGATGATTTTTCGTATGCCTTCGTTCTGGCTCAAATGTGAATGTCCAAAATGCAATGGACAATCAACACAATCGGTACTGTGTGATCAATCTCGTAATGTAAGATGCTAACAATGAAACATTGGACAATATCATTCCCAGTCAGCACCAGCCTTACAAAAAACTAATTAAGTATTGTATATAGAAAGTAACTATTCACACATTATCATATTATCACTTATTTAGACTGGGGAGGTAGTTGGGGTGAAATCTAAATTTATTTCAAACTTTTATTTCAGTCCTGGACAGTCCGATTGGGGCCCTAGATGAATTTGCTAAAGATTCTATCACTCATTTTGGGTCATGATTTTAACTTTGAAAGTTTATAGTAATTAATTCATCTACATTTTTAATTCAATAATATGATTATAAGAATTATTTATATGTTGTACAAAATTTTAAATCCAACCGGGATATCTCTAAATTGTTTTACGTGTCGTCCATTACTAATTTCGTATGTGTTATATATCTCATTAAGCTCAAAACACATTCATATCTTAAATTAAAAATCTCAATACATTTTGTGTCCCTTGGTCTGCAATTAAATATGAAAATTTGAAAAAGCAATCTCCGTTGATTATTAAAACGGCACTCGTTTCACATGTCTTTTCATTTATTTGTCTGCACTTATACTAAATAAATTATGTGTATTCTCTCGGCAGAGCATTTCGT
>BOPP01000021.1:3976415-4014006 GCA_017312745.1 Gryllus bimaculatus
CACGCCCCAGCCGCGCCCGCCAGAGGCGCCTGCTTCGCCGTAAGCGCCCTGAGGACGCCTCCTTACATCGTAATAAAATGTAAATCGCCCCGCGTCCCTCTGAGGCGCGATAAATATAACGAGCGCGTAATTAGCGCAGCGCACGACACCGCGGGCGGCCGCGGCGGCGGCGCGAGCAACGCAGCGAGGCGCTCGCGAGACAGCCCAAACAGGGCGTGGGTAGGCGGGCGGGGCAGGGGCAGGGCAAGGATGAGGCGGCGCGCGACGGGGCAAAGCAGACGTCTGGGTCGAGGGATCCAAGCTATGAGGGTCTAGAAGGATGTGCGTCATTAAAACATGGGTAGTCCTCAATCTGGTAAAGATAGAACTAAACGGCTACACCTTTTTGTTTTTACAGATATTCAATTACTATACAGATAGTAGGCGGGGAGGGCGAGGGGGCGGCGCCGAGGGCGGGAGGGCACGCCAGCCCGCAGACACTACACACGCCGCCGCCGCCCCCGGCCACGCCAGACCTTCCGAGATGAAGCGCTTCAATGAGGCCTCAGCTGTTGCCGAATGTGATTACCCAACTTTCCCATTGGTAAAATTTGTAGACGCATTAATATTTTCCCCACGATTCTAGGGAAAAACTCTTATAGGCATATAGATAAGAACTTGAGAGTGTGGAGTTCCGCTGCTGAAGCCAGTAACTACTTGGCTCTCTTGGATAGGTCGCATCCTAGGCAACTGTGCCAACGTTTCAGCCGCCTCAGGATGACAGCCAAGTAGTTACTGATCTTCTGGGACCTCACTCAGTGCGAATTCCTTTTCCAAAACGCAGGGCGACAGCCAAGTAGTTGCTGATTACGGCCGCGGAAGCCTAGGCACTCATTTGACCAACCTCTACGGGGAGATACATTTAAACCCACTCGTAGTATTTCACCCTGAGGAAGATCACAGAGTTGTGACCGAAGCTTTGGATTCTGTGCCTTGGACACGGCATCTCCCGATCAGTTAAGTAGTTATAGATATGATCATTTTCGTAGTTTCTTGAGAACGCTTGGGCACCAGAACTACATAAATTCGTTATGTGAAACTCAGCTCATCTCGTTACCCCAAACTGGATTAGTATTACACTAGTAGTCTGCAGCAGGAAACATTCACCAGAACAAAATTCACAATATGGTTTTCGAAGAAGTACGAGGCACACTGTTCAAGAAAAAAAACTCATGTAATACTACACAAAATTAACTTTTTAGAAAAATTGGCCCTAACGACACTACAATATCACAGAATAGCTTGTATAGTTACACAGAACAACACTTCTTCTCATACCAAGAAAATAAAAAAAGTTGCTTTTTTACAGCGCAACACCTTACGTCCAGCAAATGATTCGAAGTCTTGTTGACTCATGATGTCTTGCTGGGTCATAAGTACTGACGCACTGAGTCTGAAAATTGTCAGTACTCGCAGTACGTATTAATAGGCTGATTTACACTATCAAATATTTGCAATTTTAAGTAAAAATGGAAACTGATTAATTAATTTTGGATTTTACCGGGTAACTGGTATAAATTCAAAACCTAACGAAACCACCTGTCACATGGCTGGATGCTGTATAATGTTCCGTCAGACAAACAAATCTAAAAGCATTGGCAAACTAATATTTATTTTATGTACCATATCGTGATCAATAAACTAGTAATAAAAGAGTGGCAGTGCGGTATACGTTAAACGATTCTTGTTTAATTCACTCTAGGTAAAGTTAATATAAAGTACAAACTAACAAGTACACGCTAACATAAAGTTCGTTTATAACATGTAATACATACAAAATATTTCAGCAAATGATGCAGGTTAAGTATAACAGAAGTAAAACTAGCAATGGTGTTATTTTAGTTTGAAACGTTGAGAGTGATATATATTTATGTAAAAAAGGTTGTGGGCTTTGAAAATAGAATGACTATTAATTTAAAGTAATATATACCGGAATTTATGAAAGAGAAACGAGACCACCATTAACAAAAATTATCATAAACAATATCATTAAAAGTCCCACAAAATGAAGTAATACCAGTGAAAATATTTTGTTTAAGGAAAGTGATCTTCTCTTACAATTGAAGGTCTCGGCTTTAAACACTACAAAGCCATATTTTCGTCGAAATGAAGATAATGGAATTAACGAATTCGCTATATCGATTACGAAATATTTTGTGTAAATGTTGAGATTCTTATGTTACAAATATCACCGTCCACGAAACTATTTTTTCTTTACTCGGCGGCGAAGAGCGAAACCTTAATTTTCAGAATGATTTCAAAACTGAATATGACTATCTAGAGCAAAACACTATAATTATGCCAAAAAATAAAAATTCAGGTAATAAGTAAGTCATATTTCTCTGTTAAAAAATTCGCCAATACATAATTTAAGATTGCAAATGATAATAAATTATATAGTGTGCATTAATTGGAAACAAAAAAGTGTGGGCAAAAATATTAGCATTATGTAATTAATACATTTGTAATTAATTTTTATTTTAAATTTTAAATTTCAATTAAGCTAATAATTACTGCAATGTCTGTCTAAAATATTCGACATGAATCAGATATTTTTTCTTTAGTAAATGTTGAGATATCTTCTGAAACATTGCCACTGCTCCTTGCGAAATACATTAGGTAATAAACCAATTATATTTCAAAAAGAAAGTTTGAATATTTTTTCTTTGGACAAAGGAACTGGTTTTGTTGGTTTCTCTGAACTAGTTTCTCAGCTGTATAAATCATAGAATCTACTAAAATTATTTACAAAGAAGTTTGTTTTAAAGGTACGCCTTTATGCAAGTCTGCAATAAATAATAGACACACCGTATTTTTGAAAAGAATGTTGGTTACTGTGTTTTGACAAGGAGCAGCCTATTGCTTCTGATTCTTATTTTAATTTAAAGGAACATATACGTACCATTAGTTTTTGGAAATAGGACACAATTGAGGAATTCTCTAGAGGAATTTATCTACCTGAATAGTAACTTTCTATTTACTTTTTTTATAACTTACGTTCAGATCAAGGTGACCTAATTTGTCCCAAAATTTTTATTTATATTTAAGACATCTTTGAACGAGCAAATTTCTTTTAAATTATTTTAAAATAATATTAATTAATTTACATTGTATTAATATTCTAATAGTAATGTTTGTAAATTGTAGTATTCCGCCACCAGGTTACGTGAACATACCTGCAGAAATAATAATAATAATAATAATAATAATAATAATAATAATAATAATAATAATAATAATAATAATTAAAATCTAAATATCGTAATATTAAATCATTCCAGAACCGTCTAGAGAGCAAGCTCACTTACTCCGTGAACATTACTGAAGACCATGAAGAAACCTCTTGCCTGTCAACCGCCCTTCCACCTGTGGGCGTTTTTTTGTCGCGTTTTTCATTCTGAAGATGAGAGAAGTCAGTGCGACAGTTTACCTAAGAATTTGGAAACACCATGGTCTACAATGCGCCAATGCAACATAATTATGAGTACGACCCTGGTTGAAAGAAACGCGAGAAAACGTCTGTTTGACGTATTCTGTAATGAATACAATACGATGTAAATGATTTATTATGCGAATTTTCTTTCACAGGTCTGCTCCAAACCACATTTACTACTTTTAATTTGAGTGTTTGAAGCTCGTATACACGTGTAGATTTAAATTAAAGTTTCAGAAATGTTTATTTAATATTGAAGAATGAATGTGCCAAATAATATTAATATTTTTAACTGTAATGATTGTAAACTGTAATGTTGACTTTAATGAACACTTCATTCAAAAGTAATACACAGAATTTTCTCACAGAATGGCAATGAGATCGATTTTACTTTTGTCATAGTATTATTAATCTTACGGCCTTACGGGAGGGATTTAATTACATCTCATATAAGAGAATTTGCAAAAGATTTTGTTTCAAGTTTTAACAATAATTGATTATTTGTTTCAAGAACAAAAAATTGCTACAATGGTGAATTACTAAATTTACTCTTGACTTAATTTTTATAACAAGTTATATTACATGGTGTCCAGTTTCACTATTATTCAGGAATTAAACTAGTGATTAAACTGTTCGCATAACAATTTAGTACACACAAATTATATCACAGCATTTAAACAAAAGTTAGTATTCTACTTTGAAAACATAGTGAACTAAATTACACAATCTACTAAGTATAGTTTATAGTAATTTGTTCTAAAATCAGAAACCAATTGAATAATAATATATTTTGTTGTTAGACCTACAAGATAGTAACACCTTAAATATGCGTAAATGAAAATAGGGGAAACTAACTTTACAATTTAATAAGGGAAACTAACTTTACAATTTAGTTCATCATTGTTAATACCTTGTAACTGAATGCGCTCTGTACAACAATCTCAGTCAAACTTTTCTTAATAGCAATAGCCATTTAAATGTATTGCGTTTGGAAAATATAATAGATTTATCAAAATTGTATCACGCACTCTCACAGTTTTATGTCAAGCGTATTTTTAATTTAATTACTACTAATTTTTTCTTCTATCACGAGCAAAATGCGAAGCAATGAAGTCCAAGGTATTGGTTGGTGGCATGTCATTCTTTAAAAGTCCCGGAAGTGCAGAAATAACTTATTACGCATGTGATGCTAAGTGACATTAAGACTTAAGACTTTAATGCAATAGGAATGATGTTAAATACGCTTTGAAACACGTCCTTATTTTTGTCACTTTGTTTTTTGTTCTTAAATAGTGAGCCTCAAAAAAGTTATTCAAATCGGGTATTTATCACTCGTTATATTTAAAATGTATTATTTTTGTTTGGTCTTGGCTGGTACATTGAGTTCTTTTCTTACCGTCCGAACGAATTAGGCAACGAATAAGGAATATTGACGGAATACATGTAAAACATACTGAAATGTTCTTACTAGATTTGCTTTCCCCATCAAAGAATCTAAGGCATAAGCTAGACGTGACTCAGCCGCCCTCCGCTTCAGCGCAAGCGGCCGCATGAGCGCCACAGTGTATTTTCCCGCCACGGAGGTGTACTATAGTGTGTGCGCACTATTCGCTGTCTGATCTCAGTTGGTGCAGCAGGAGAGTTTGTAGAACGCAATATCTGCCCCCAATCTCTTTCCTCTGCGTGATACCGCAACGCCAGGTAGCGTATGATACCTCTCCTCAACCCTCCCCGCTTCTTCCCTCTTTCTTCCCACCGTTTTCCACGCTCTGTTCTCACTACCTCCCCGTTCCCTTCCCTCTCTTCCAAGTTCGATCGCCGGTCCCTCCTTGCTTTCCGCTCGTTTCCAGCTCCCTTTCTTCTCCATCCCGTTTCCTCCCCGTTCCATCATGCTCCCCTCCACTCTACGCACCCTCCCATTTTCCTCCCCCGCGCCCCCGTTTCTTGCGAAAACACATGAATAATCACGTCGTCCTAAGCTTCACCCCATTTTCTCTCTCCACACTCTTTCTCCACCCCTCTCCACGCCCCTCTCCGCCAGCAAACATCTCCCCTCCTCTCCCACCTCTCCACCTCTCCGCCTGTCCCCCGTCGCATATCACGCCCCCCCGTTCATTAGCCACCGTTTAGCCCTGCCATTCTTCCCACTCTCTTCCCGCCCTCTCCCCGCACCTCTCCCCGCCCCCTCCCCGCCCTCTCCCTTGCCCCGCCACTCTTTCCCGCCCTCTCCCACTCTCTCTGCCCACCCTCTCCCCTACCCTCTCCCCGCCCGCCGCCCGTACGCTCCCCTCTCTCAGTCCCAACACTCAGCCTTTCGCGCGTCGCACGCCTCACACTCACACGCCGCCCGCTTCCCCGCTTGCGGCTCCGCCCTCGAACTGCTGACGTCCCGTCACCATTCCCCGATGAGACGAAGCGGTAATGCGTGCGTGCGGTTCGCCTCCGAGAATAGCCACGCGTTTATCAGCGTAACACGGCGGGCGGCGCAGTCAAGGGAGCGTAACCTCATCATTGCGGCCGATGATAGACAAGAGACAAGGAGAAGGGGGGCGGTTTGTAAGACGGTCACAAGCCGGCTTACCGGGGCGGCCTTTCATATCCGGGAGGAAGCGAGACCGCGAGCGGACTGCGAGGGCGACGCCGCGCCGCAGAGGAGATGAGGCCATCAGGGGCACGGCAGGCAGCGCGGCGAGCGGCGGCGCTGGAGGAAGAATGATGAGCGTCTTGCGCGTTGCACGATAGTAGAGGTGCGGGCAACGGGGGGTGAGCGGAAAGGAATAGGACGGGACGCGCGGGTGTCTTGGTTGCGGTTTACGTACGTGTGTGGAAGGAAATAGGATGCACGCCACAGGATTAGGATGAGAAAGATTGTTGAAAATGTGGAGACAGGTGACTGAGGATGGGTTTTATCAGAATTCGGAAGCAGCGATACGCCGATTGGTGTAGTAAGGGAAGGAGGATTTTCTAAATTCGGAGCCGAGAGGCGGGACCGACAAATAGGAAAGTGGTGAGCCAGTGGGGTTAAAAGGAAATAAAAGGGGAGAATCGCAAGGGAAAGAAAGTAGCTGGGTCAGGTATTTTTGATGACCTCAAATGTACAACGTATGCACTTTCAAAAGAGTAGTCTTCATTGTAGATATCAAGGAAAGTCAGTCGGCCTACAAGTGCAGCGATGTTCTTGAGAAAACAATCAACGAACAAATAGAAATATATCCCAGAACAACAAGGGGGGTTCAATTTCAGAGGAAGCAACGAAAGCAGACTTGGCCACGGATTCTGCGCTCCTCAGACTACACATAAGAGGCTGAGGTCGTCGCCTTATGTGAAGAAAACGAGGTCGAAGCTTCGACGTCAAGGTCTGCGGTGGCAAGGACGAAAGCTACCGGGTTGCGAATGGAAGGGGATGTTGCTGCGGAGGGTTCTGCAGTGGTGACGACGGTCCTGGATGTTAAAACCTGGAGCTGCAGTGGCGATGGTGGGAGCAGTTCTTAGGGGACCGGTGAGGAAAGTGGCGTCATACGCAGTGTCGAATGTGACATCAGGTGAGCCGTCAGACGCGAAGAAACGAGTGAAACGAAAGGAAGGAAGGGGGGTGCAACGACGTCGTTTGTGACGTGACGGGGGTTATACTCTGTGACATAATTGCATGCGACGTCGAGTGCTACGTCGGGTGCGACGTGGGCGGGGACGTCGGCGGTGACTTCGGTGGTGACGTCGGGTGCGACGTCGAGTGCTATGTCAGGTGTGACGTGGGCGGTGACATCGGTGGTGATGGCGGTGACGTCGGGGGTGACGTCGGCGGTTACGTCGGCTGTAACGTCGGCGGTAACGTCAGCGGTAACGTAGGGGGCGGCTTCGGTGGCGACGTCGGTGGCGACGTCGGTGGCGATGTCCGTGGCGACGTCGGGGACACGTCGGGTGCGACTAAGAGAAGGACGTCGGACCCGACGACGGAACGGTTGCGGAGGATGGTGCAGAGCTAGATAGAAAGGGCGGGTGAAGGGGCCGTCCCACGCAGAGCCTCACTGTGCAGGAGCCGCCAACGCAGAAGAAATTGAAAGTTAGAGGGCGCTGCGTGAGGGGCTCGGCCTGGTGAGTTGCGGCGTTGTTCCGCCGGGGGGATGCTGTCCATTGCGTAGGGAACGAGGGGCTCTCCGCGTTATTATCGCGTGCTGCGTCAAATGAACCCACGGGGAACAATGCTTTTCTCCTGCACATTTGTTACTGGTACTTTAATCAACAGGATATGTTTCATAAAATTGTATTACTATTGCTGAATGAATCAAACTCAATATTATTTGGTGAAAATTTAAAAAACGTGACATTTCTCATTCCTAACACAATAAATGTAAGATAAAAAGAAGGATTAAAAAGCTAATCAGGTACGACAAATTCAAAATGTACTTTCAGAATTGATTATTTACACGCTTTCATATCATTCATGTAAGCAAGTATAATTGTATGAGGGTATTCCTCCATCGATTGGAGGATATTCGTCGAAATTTTGAATGATAATTGTGTGGTGTGTAAGTGAGAAAAAATCGGAGCCATATTATCTAATTTATATATTTAATCATGTTATTTCTTTCAACACGGCATTATAATAGATAATCAAACATGTAAAATATAAAATATTATACGGAATAATATTATGAGAATTCTCAAATTAGGGAGATTTGCGGAAATTATATTTATCTATCGGAAATAGTTCAATTACCATTCAACAGTTTTGCAAACGTATGTTATTATTTGAAGAGAATGAATGGAAAAAGTATATTATTGTTGTTGTTTTTGTTGTTCTCGTTTTGTCGAAAATGTTTCGGACGCAACCCTACAACATTCCTTCTTGTAAGGCTGCGTCGAATGTAGTTCTTTCGTTCCGGGCGGCCTTTGCATCCCATTTCGTTCTCTCATTTTGTAACGTCGGGTTAACTCGGCCCCGCGATACCACAGAAACACGCGCAATGCTTATCCGCAGTGTAACGACGCGCTTCCCGCCAGGCATAAATTCCGCTTCTTATTCCCGCACATCTTCGCCCGCGACCTTCGCCCGCGCAGCGCTCTTCTTTTCGGTCGCGTCGGCGGGGAACTCCCGCGCGCCGCTCCGCCGCCGGCCATTTTGCTTGCCCTGACAAGGAAACATCGCAGTGGCGGCCTTGCAGGGCGAAGCAGCTCCCGCTTGCTCCTTTTTCGATTCTGTGTGAATTTTGGGAAGTATGTTTGTTCTGAGACAGCTTGATACAAAAAAATGGAAGAAGGAAACATTCATCCGTAACATTTTATGTAATGTGTGTGATCTTGGTTGTCCGGGTGACACCGCGTCGAAGGCTGTGTTTCGGCCATCTTGACGTGGTCTTCCTCAGGGCTGGCTGACTCTGGCCGTGGAAGCCTACGACTTCATTTAACTGCCCTCTACGGGAAGGAATTTTACATGTCTCTGGCCGCGGAAGCCTACGACTTTATTTTGTGTAATGGTTTGTTTAGTGAAATGGAGGAAGTAAGTACTTAAATAAATATTTATTTTAATGTATTGAAGTTTTTGCAATGATAAACGGAACTGGTTTTTATAGTGTTCGTATTTAAGGTGTGAACAATGCTTTTATATCGTAATATTGAGAAGTAAATATATTTAATATGAAATAACAATATCTAGAGTTAATGAAACTAGTATTTCGTTCGTGTGAATTAATAATGCAGAGAATATAATTAGTAAAATTGAATACTGGTATTCATTCGAGTTACTATTTTTCAAATTCATAATCTTGTTGATTTATTCAGGATAACTTTTCGGTCCAGTAAGTGCATCCCATATCTAGGGCAAAAATTATCTTTCTCTCCATGTCACGAAATGCCTGGAACGTGAAGATTTCGTGATATTACGTGAGCTTTCTTTCTTTTGCAAGAGATCTGGCTCAGAAGAGTGGATTTTTCTGAAGAGACCAGCTGCAAAGAAATCCCGCCCCAACTCCTCTTGGTTGAGGACAAGGCATGCTGATGTCTTCTTCCACCAACGGTGTTGTCCTCGCTGACCTCGCCGCCCTCGCCGCCCACGCCACTCTCTCCGCTCTCTCCGTCCTCACCGCCCTCGCCGCCCTCGCCGCCCTCACCACCCTCGCAGTCCTTGCCGCCCTCGATCCTCCGTAAGATATTTGTGATTCATCTTACGATCACCTCATTTCCTGAGTTCTATTGTTTGCGAAACAAACTCCACATTCTACTTCTTCAGTAGCAACAGTGGCTTTAAAATATTCAAGCACACTATGACTAAAATTGAAATGGGCGCAACAACAACTTTTGCGGCACTCACCACCAACCCATATCAATTGCCCCTCCCTCAGAGTTCGTGTCACATTCTACTCTCCTCCACCTGCTTTAACGCCCTTCCGCCATCAACGCCACATCTACCTACTCTACCTGCTCCTCGTCTTCCTCCACAGTCGACCTCGCCACGGTACGTGCGCGGCGTCTTATCGCACCTGATAACATATCCCGCGCCCTGGCAACGGAGCAATTTCCTTACAGATGTTTATATCGCAATAACGCGAAAATTAGATCGCTGGCGCGGAAGACGAGGCCCGCGCTATTCTATTACGCGACTGCAATTCGACGCAGGCGTTGCTGCGTCTTCAGCCCCGGCGCGCTGTTGCGGGTCGGCGCCGCCAGAGGCGTGGGCGTCGCGTGTGTTGTGTTACTTCGACGCATCTGCGTTCGGGTGCTTGTAGCGGGATTATGGCGAATATTCGATTATTGGAATGAATGAACGGGTCAAGGTTTCTATTTCCCAGCAAGGCAATAACGGGGCTTGTGAATTGCACCCGGATGATTCTATGGGCTTTTGTCTGTGCTTTTTCGAATTAATAGTGCAATTACGTTGATAGAAACAATAGAACTTATTTATTATAAGGATGTTATGATAATATTCTTATCATTCAAGTTGAAAGAGAATAAAGTAGATAAAAAGTATTCTGTGAAATTTTTATGATTACAACGCCATCACATCAATTAAGAAGTCATCACAAAAAATATTTTTGTAAAACTTATTTCTCATAACTTGCATTCATTTCTTTAATTTTCAATTACCTTCTTCCGAAGGTGACTGCTTAGCAGATTCATATCATTTGCAGAATATCTGGCGTACCCTGGTTATAAATGATAGGTATCGGCAGCATATGAACAAAATGTGCAAAACATTTCAAAGTTAAATCAGGAATTTTGATTACAGAATTTCTGGTTTGTTATTTTAAAACTGCAAAGATAATCTAGAAAGATTACGAAAGACACAAATGCACATGTGTGAATCAGCTAGTTCAATATTCTTTCGCTTGCGGATCAAAACTGTACATTTTTGTCCGTTGAATCTCTTGTTTCCGAGTGAAGTTGAACCAGTAAATTACAATGCAGAAAAATTCTATTCGCTCAACGAGAAACTACCAGAACCGATGCCGTCCCCACCGCCACAATCGAGTTTCCAAATTGGTTTCGTTCCTTGCCCGTGCTGCAGATCGCTACAGTTCTAACCTCGAGCTTTTTGCCAAATGAGAAGTTCCGAGCTCTCTGTTTCGCAAATCACTTTACGTGGAAGGAGAAATACAAATTTGGAGACGGTAAGCTTGGCGGGGAGCCCTTTGGAATAAATCATGTATGTTTACTCAGTGAAATAATAGACGAGATTAGAAGAAGACGCAACAAACGCATCGGACAAGAACGAGGCCGCAGCCTGTCACCTCCGATTCTTAGCGTAACTGCTTCAAACAATTTAATTTCTCAAAAATATTGTTCTGTAAAACACAGCAATTTGCATAGTTATGAACTTGTCGCTTCACGCTCGCTATAGTGAATAAAATAAATCTGTAGGCACTGGTTTAAATATTCGAAGACCTAATAATATATCTGCAATTAAAACACATGCTCATAGGTTAATATTATACAGAAATGCATGTGACACTCGCATACAGTAGTTTTGGTGAAAACTGAATATTATATCTGGATTGTTTTGCGAGATATTTGAGGATATATGTTAGATAACTCACCTCTTTAATATAGGTCAGACTCAGCAGTTGGGATTGTTTTACATCTTGTAATTTTCGTAATGACCCAACATTTGAAGCTAATGACTGGGTTTGGGAAAGAAATATGGAGTTAAGTGGCGTAATGAACATTCATTAGCATAGCAAACCTAAAGAAATGTCTGTTTTTTGGCTAAATGCATAAAAAATTACCCCAAAAAATCTTAGGGTTTGTAGATTACGTAGATTTTAAAGGTTATTTTAAATACAAATTTGCATGTGTTTCTTAAAAAACTCTTTTGTATTATTTAGATTTTTAGACTAAAATCCAAAAAATGAAGCCGTCATCTTTAAATTATTAATTAGAGAGAACTGTAACATGCGTTTTTTCATGTTTTGGTTTGTTTCAAATGAAATAAATTAATAATCGTCGAAATCATTATTTGGAATTATTTGCAAGTCTTTTTTATAATTTTCGTAAAATTAAAAAAAAGTTAAATAAATATGTAAAAAGGTTGTCCTTGCAGGCATTTTCCCCAAACGTAATTCTAATAAAACACTCACTGAATTGTCGTTGTCGAGATAAGATTAATCAGATTATAATGTAGAATATCCTGAAAAGTGATGGATGATACAAGTTATATTAATAGGCCTTTGATTTAATTCCAAAGATACTGATAAGAATATTGTCTTTTCTATCAATTTTCTTGTGACTGGCATTTTTCAGACTTCTGTAAATAATATCGCTAATATTCAAACACTTTCCTGTTTCGAAAAATTATCTATTTAGATTCTAGTTTTGTTCTAGACGGATGGACTCTCTTAGACGGATGGACAAACGGTCGTTTTAAAAAAAACAACACTTTTTCAGAATCTTAGAAACAAAACGTGGTTGCCGACTACACTACGTTTTCAAGAAATGATTTTACTACAAATAAGATCAAGTCAATTCACTTTTTTCGGTTTTTAGCAACCCGTAGTACATTCATTATTTTCTGTGAAATAATCGGCACTTTTTCCTGCAGCATTACGTAACTTTCTCATTTTGTGAAATATACCCAAGGAAGTAAAAGATTCATTATACAGTACAGGACATACACTACAACCTTAAGCAAGGGATAAAACTCCGTAACAGCACATGTCGCTCGACTAATTTTTATCATTTCCAAGTAACTCGACTATCTCACATATAATTGAATGAGTAACGCGGGCAAGGTAATGCCGAATATTAAATAGTTGTATAAGTTGAGAAACCTGACTCGAACCGTGAACAAGATTGGAATTTAAACTAATGTATGGATATACACATTTCTCTGTTTCAACATAAATAGATATCTACTATGTTTTTTGCCTTGGGAATCTGTCATAGTCCTCGCTCGCTCAATCGTTTTGAAGATGTCGCGTGTCCCAACGTCAAACGACGAAGGAAAGACACGTGCTGTTCATCTCAAGCAGGTTTCATTGTCGGGACCACATTCCGGTCACGTGTGTCGTACCATGCCATGTCCTCTGTAATACGCCCATAAGTTCATTTAGTAGCAGCCCTTCTTACATTTGTAAAACTTTGATTTTCACAAACATAATCAGGGTCAAATATCTTGTGTGATCAAGCGTCCTGCTCTCAAGAAATCCGAAGCCAATCGTAACGCGGCCGCACAGTTCAATCCACTTGCGATTTAACTTGAGCTCCGAATGTTGGCAAAAACGCGAGGTTTCCTGCATGTACATTGCAATTAGCCACGCCGCAACGCACATCTTTCTCCCTTCAGCTGACTTTGCGAACCACTTTTCATTTAAACTCCATTCCCAACGCAGGCCTTTATTTCGTCAGTCTTTCCTCCACCCTCCCCGTTTCTTGTCTCCGTCCATTTCCCGATCTCCTCCGTCCCCTCAGTACTGCCCTGAACTTTCCACTCAAACCCCATCCTACTCCGTCCTATCAGCCGTACCTCGCCCTACACCGTCTTACTGAAGCCTTCCCCATCCCCCTTCCCCAGTCCTCTCCAACTCTCCGTCCTTTCCCATTCTTGCCTGCCTTCCCCATTCTCCTTGTCGTTCCCCATTCTCCCTGTCCTTCCCCATTCTCCTTATTCTTTCTCATTTTCAAGGTTCTTTCTCATTCTCCCCGTCCTCCACATTTTCCACGTCCTCCGCACCCTCACAGTCCTTCACCACATCTTCCCCCCTCCCCTGTCCTCCACCGTTCACCCTCCACCCACATTCTTTCACAGCTGCTGTCATCAGATATCGCCGGCATAAAAGTCCTCACCATCACATCGTAGTATCGCCCTACCGCTCCACATTACCATCCCTACACCCCGCTCCAAAAAAAAAGTCATCGCTCTCATCGCTTTCATTGCTTCCGTGTATCCTTTGCAACACCTTGCTCCTCTTCTGCACCCTCTTTCAATCTTTACCCTTCGTACCTTCGTTCCTCTATTTAGCCTCATCGTCTTCGTACCTTCTTTATTCTCTTTAGCGTCCTTATCCTCTTTATTGTCCGTATTTTCTTCACCCTCCTTATCTTCTTCCCTCTCGTCACCTTCGCCATTCGCAGTGGTTGCTACTCTTCCTCCCATGAAGCTCCGCGCCACCAGTCCGCTTGCATTCACCCCCTCCCTCTCAGCTTCTGCCTCTGTCCTCCGCCCCCTGCCCCATACCCTCTCCCCGGTGCGCGGGCGACGCGCGTACCCGGCAGTAATATCGGGAGCTCCATATGAATCCGAAGCCAGCAGCCATCTGAATGATATTAAATGAAAATACGCCGCTGCCCCGCGCGCTCGCTCCCGCTCGCTCTCCGGCGCGCGCTGGCCTGTTTGACGGCGGCGGAGGCGGTGGTGCAGGCGGCGGTGGTGGCGACTGAGGTGGTAGCGACGGTGATGGCGGCGGTGGCGGCGGGAGCGGTGGCAGTGGCGGTGGCGGCGGCGGAGACAGCGGTGGTGGTGGCGGTGGTTGGTGACGGCTGGCGACGGCGGTGGGCGCTGGTGGCGGCGGCGGCGGCGGCGGCGGCGGTGGCGGTGGCGGTGGCGGTGGCGGTGCGCGCAGTGCGCGCGGCGGTGGTTTCGGCAGCGGCGGCGTTGGTGGCGGCAGCCATCGTTTATAGCAGCCTTTTGCCTTTTTTCTGCCTCGCTCACTCCGTTCATTTGACTTTGTGCGCCTCATTCCGTGATTCTCTTGTTTTTTGTTTTGTTATATGCTTATTGTTTTTGTGATGTAACTTTTAATGTTTCCCCCCTATTTTTACTGTCTGGATATATCTGGCACTCGATCCTCTTCCATACGTACCATTCTAAGATTTGTAAAGGCTTTCTTTTTATCTTTTGCTGTGCGTCCTTTACTCGTGGTTCCGTCATTAAACCACCAAGTCCAGAAAGATCAAATTATTTCATTTTATCAACAAAATGAAACAGTTACTTATAGCCTGAGTCTCATTAGCAAATTCTCTTGTACGCAATTATAAGGCAGTCGCCTTGCAACATTTCATTATGATTGCTGATCCAACCGGCCAAAGGTTTCGAACACTCCAGCACGATAAAACCGTTGAAATTTGGAAACCAATCCTTCCAGAAACAAGTACAGAATTTGTTATTTCCTTTTCTTTATTTCTTCTTTCTTTCATTCTTTCTTTCTCACAAACTTTCTTTTTTCTGCATTATTCCTGTTTCTTTTGTCTATTTTATTATCTTTTCTTCCCTTCCTTTTCTGTATTTATTTCTCTGGAGTTATTCCTGTTAAAATGGAGATAGGGACTCTTAGGACTTAACCCAGAGATCGAACCAAATTCCTATTTAAAACGGAACTTGATACAATTCTAGAGCGCACATCGACAAGCTACAAGCCGCATTCTGAATGCATGACAAGCATTTCTAGGCTCTTGAGGAGATAGGATCCGAACTTGCAGGTTGCAGGAGACAGCTTACGAGTTTACGTCAATAACAATTCTAATGAACATGTATATCTAGTCGTTAGTTTATTGTGAGATATTGAAGTATCTCGAGAAATGCACACTGCACCCAATCGTTTCTAATGAAAAATCGATCTTTGTGATATTCTTCTTCGCAATGAATAGTTGGGCCTCGGCAGAAGCAGCGTTGTTGCACTGTACTGCCCTTATCATGTACGCGCTGCATAATCTTTGCGGGTAGTCTTAAGCGAACACTAGATTTCAGCCCTGCACTTCAAATATTTTTCAGTCCGCTCGCTATACTGTGTGGATACTTCCGTGAAAATTTGCTGGCGGGTATCATAAATACGCGGCAGAAGCCCTCAGATGACACTAAACTTAGGTTGCGACACTGAAAACACTGCAGGTATTACATATCTCTAGGAAATCGCAGTACGTGTCTTTCAAACATCAAGAAGAAAGAAGTTAAGCCCGACATATAAAATTTTAGTTGTGATACACGTACACAAGCCAGATGGGCCTAATTTAATTATTCAAATGTGAATCCGCAATTTTGTTTTCAAATTCGAGTTTCGCGGTACAAAAGAGGTGTTTTTCAACATTTATATTATATATTAATAATTTGGTAAAATAATTAAGTAAACTATATTTCTTGAAATATAAAGTTAATTTACAAATAATTGTCACTATATGTATGAGACATTTGTGTAACAGAAAATGAGCAATGTAATGAAGGATTATGAAAGCAAAATAGTACGTGCCACTCGATTTTGCAATCTGTTCGAAAAATGCGATTGCCACTTCCACTTTTAATGAAATACAAAAAGTACGAATTTGTTTACCTCGACCAACTGCTTTTTCACTTAAATACGCGTTCAAAAAATCATTCCAGAGTTAGGAAAACTGATAGGAACTGTATTCCTTTCATTAACTCTTAATATATCTAATCAATGTAAAATGTCAAAGTATTTATTTTTTTCACTTCAGAATATATATTACATTTCAAATTTAAATTTTATTCACTCTTTCGTGCTGTTCCGACTGTCTTTTTCTCACTGGTTTTGGGAACGTGGTAAATACAAGTAATGAAATAACTGCAATACTTGACAGCGTCGTGCCACAAATGAATTGTCATTCACGGATGACATCTTTTAGGCCATACTGCAACTGTTGTGTCAAATATCACTCCTTATTTAATCACACAATTGAATATTTTTAGGTGTTGTCTATGCTTTGCTTTAGTAAGCCGGTTGTGAGGAGGAAATATACATTCGGAATATCCAAGTAGTTCATTAGACAAAATATGTTTCCCTGTCCGGACATCCTGTGTGGGAGTCACCTACAGTGTTCGCGATTACAGATCTGCAATCTCCGTGATTTTACCGGCCAGCTCTCGCTCTCGCCCCTTTTTCTCGAGGCCACGCGCTCGTCCGTGACAGCCGAGTGTGGTCCGCTCCGTGGCAGCCGATTGAGGTCCGCTCCGTGACAGTCAATTGAGGTCCGCTCCGTGACAGCCGATTGGGGTCCGCTCCGTGACAGCCGATTGAGGTCCGCTCTGTGATAGCCGATTGAGGTCCGCAGCTCGCCTGTTCCCGGCCGAGACCAGCGATCGCTCAGTCGGTCACCAGTAACCGGCGAGCTCCCAGCAGGCCGCCAGTTGTCGGCTGTTCCCTCGAACTGCGCGTTGCAAAACTCGGCTGGCACTTCGGTGTAAATTTCGGATGCTACGTCACAGAATCAAGAATTAATACTAGATTGTAATTAACATAATCTAAAAACAATTTTCATTAGATAGATCAGCAATGGGTTGGTAAGGAAAGATGACAGGAATGGGAGATCCTCCAAGGTCCATGACGCGTTGATAATAGAACTGCGCAGACTTTTGCATGAAAATGGTGAGAAGAAAACTAGATAATCACCGATGAGATCAATCGATTGATTGGTGATACCTGCTACGACAACATATAAGATCATTGATCCCGTAAGTGTAGTGCACGTGTTTATATCGGCTGTGGCGGTCATCTTTCTCCGCTCGATGACGCGATGCCGCGCTGACCTACCCTGCGGCTAAAGGGGTATTCCCCAACCAAGCATCACCCATCTGCGCGACAAGCTCTAAGCGCCTGACTGGCCTCCTGACATGTGTGGTAGTGCATGTAAGTGTGTGTGTGTGCGTTAGGGGTGAGGATCAGACAAGGAAGTGAAAAGGAAAGATCGCGTGCCGTCCCTGTCTCGATTGTCAGGGCCCCTCTCCGGAATCCGCCTAGTGTTGATCGGAGAAACCAAGAAACACTAAGAAACATCAAGAAGCAGCCGGCCGCTACAATTGTCCTCCAGACAGTTGCCGAATGTGACCCAGCTATGTGGCTGCCTACCACCGTCGGGACTCGAGTCTTAGGACTTACCGGTCAGAGTTATTGAAGTGACATCAATTGATGCACTGATCCACTTATGCCGCTCAGAGCAGTTCATTTACCAATACTACCCAGGCTTGCGCTCGAAACTAACCCCTGCTCACCACACCAAGAAATCATTGGTCCAAACATGACCATGTCCCAATTCGTGATGAAACCTTGATCTTCCGGTCACAGACACTCCGCATCATAATATAACGATGATAATTTAAAATATTACATATTACAATTCTGGAACGAAGTAGATAAAACATTTCTATTCTATAAATTTTAACTAAATTTCAACTATTCCAACTTGATAATACTAAATTATAGGTATTTTTACTTTGTATGTATGTTTGCTACAATAAGGTAAACAATGTAAAGAATTATATTAAGAAATCTGAGCAAACTACTACTCTCTGTCGGTGGAAAATCGTTAGGAGAGGTGTTTCTGTCAACGCGGCTTCAGTTTGTATTATTGATTTAGGTAATGGATGAATGGTGTCAGTGATTTTCCCAGTTTCCTGCAGGATATTTTCCACCGACCTGGAATTCGAAAGCGGAAAAGTAAGGGCTTTTATACTTGATGCAAAAGTCATGTTGTAGAATTAAGCTCCATACGTGGAGGTAAGCGGATAATCCTTTTTTCATTGTCACGGAACATACGAGTTGTTGATGACGATTGAGACAGATTAGTTCATTGAGAGGGACTTCCTGTGTATCCGTAAAAGATTTTCAGGATTTTCTGTTATTTATTTTTATATATTAATTACTTTCGAGCTGAACATTTTGTATGATAGTATCCTTTTATAGATCAACCATGTAACAGTTTAGATTGAGAGACATTTTTTAATAAAAAAAGTACTTTATGAAAAGCAATTGTCACATTATTCTTTTACTAAGGATTAAACATATTGTTTGCACAAGTATTAATTAACATTTTGAATCCCTTGTGATTTTTTAGATCATTGTTGACTACTGTTCTATAGTTACGTGTAGATTTGCATCGATAGTATTGATTGTAGCGTCACGCATATCATCTAGCTTTCGTATTTGTTCATTATACGAGTGTATTATTTTTACATAGGCTTAAGAATACAATTCTAATTATATTTATTTTTCTCATATTCTCCAATGATTTATAGATAACTGAATCGTGATGTTCGTTTCAAAATTAGCACGAGTAATAAGAATACTTAGTAATTCGCCTTAGAGGAAGATCCAATGCAAAGGCAAGATAGGGTTAGCAGATCAAACAGGCCTGCCATCCATTGCCGTGCAGGAAGATTTAAATTGATAAAACCGGCAATAGCGCAACTTGGGGAACAAGCTGTAGGGAACGCGGCCACGAACGCCTGCCAGGCGTCGCGTGTGGGAGGCTCGAGGCAAGGAGGAGCCCTTCTGCAGCCACGCAATCCTTTCAGGCGACACGCGCCCCTCTCCCTCCCCCCTCTCAGCAGCAACGAGCGCGCGCGGGCAAAAAAAATGAATCTCGTCCCCCAAATTTTGATTTATGCGCGCGGGGCGCAGCCAGATACGCGCGCCGGCGGCAGGGCCGCGTGGTGCTCGGCGACGCCGAGCTTAAAGAACGGCACCCCCGCAACCAGGCGAACGCTGATTGGGCGTGACGCGACGACAGCACGCTCTGGTGGAGACCCGCGCAATCTCCGGGGAAGCCCATGAGCGCGATACACTCTTCCCCTCTCCCCTCTTTCTCCCTCCCGCCCTCGTCCTCTTCCTGCGGCTACCTCCTCCTTTCGGACTGACGTGCTGCACGCTCTCTTCTCCTTTGCCCCCGCAACAAGACTGCACGGGGGCGGCGGCGGCGGCAGTGGGCGAAACAAAGAAGCAGCTCGTATAAATTAATGGAACGCCGAACTAGGGGCGTCTGTAAAATATTCAAAGCCTTATTACGCTCCGGGTGTGGTTACTGCAAGGGAAGCGACGCGTTGGAATCCGTCCAAGTCCCCGATAGTGTTTCTTCCGGCAACCGCACGTGGCGCTAGTGCTGCTGGGGAAGCGACGTTGCGCTGCGACCCGCGTCGGCGTCTGCTGCAGCACATATGGGGGTGGGGGAGGGCGCGGATGGAGGTTGGTGCCGGAGGGCACGCGATATTAGATGCTTGGCGTGGATGCCGTAAGGCGCACTTAAAGGTGAATTTGCTTTGCGTCCTGGGACCTGTTTACTGTGCTGCCTCGTACGGTCTGGAGCTAGTATTGCAGAAGTGTTACCTATCCTAGAGAATATCCCATTATGCCCCACTGCATATACATAGGAGGCTTGGGAGATACGAGTTTACTGAGTTCTGTATGGTGACATTCTAAACATAGCTTTTTAGGTTCCTTGAGTTTGATATTAATAAAAAGTGCAAAATTTATAGTTTTTCTTTATAATGTACCAGGAAGTCATTGATTGAGTAACAGCAATGTGATTTTTTCTCAAACATTCTCATGTTCAACCGTTAGAGAAAATAAAATATAGTATCAATTAGATGAAATATTTTATTTTTACATTTCATAGTTCTACAAACTCTACAATTCAATAATTTTGATGACATAATAAAAAGTTCTCATATTTTTTATTCATTACTTCGTGCATTTTTAGAATTTATAGAGGTCAATTCAATAAATTTAGTATCTCAATTCCTCCTATCTCAACACAAAACCCATTTCATTATATTTTTCAATGAAAAGCAATTGACTAAAAACATTCCCAGAAACAAAACAAAATGGCTTTCTGACAAATTTCGAAACAATCTCATATCTCGCAAACGTGAAGGTTAAATTGTGTGTATGCGACGACTATTGTACTGTATATTATCGACGTCTCTCTTCATACAACTAATTTTCCTATAAATTCATGCATTCTACGGGGTTCACTTGATAAACTTCGTTCCCTAGTTTGTTGTTTGAGTACGTCCGCTTTGAAACTTGCTAGTATACGTAGTTTCTCCCCGGGAAGTGAAATCACAGTCAATTAAGAAATATCTCCTGCTCTACCGCATAAGTATCCACTCAAAAGAGATGGCTCGGAAGCAAAATGAGTGTGGACGGAAGGACGGACTGTGGGGTGAACGGTCGGAAGATCGGGTGGATGGACGGACGCACGGACGGTCCGGTGGACGGACGGTCGGGAGGAAGGACGGTCGGGTGGACGGACAGACGGTCGGGTGGACGGACAGACGGTCGGGTGGACGGATGGTCGGGTGGACGGACGGTGGGTTGGACGGACGGTCGGGTGGATGGACGGTCGGGTGGACGGACGGTCGGGTGGACGGTCGGTCGGGTGGACGGTCTAATGGACATATGGTCGGACCGATGGTTGGTCGGCCGGCCGGGTGGAAGGACGGACGGTCAGGTGGACGATCAAATGGACAGATGGTCGGTCGGACGGACGGGTGGACGGACGGACGGTCTGGTGAACGTTCAGACGAGCCAGATATACGCACACGCACGGACGAGTACCTGTCTTTATTTAGAGACGTCAGCAAGAGCATCCCCTTTCCCCGTGACCTGAAGATGTGAAGTGGTCTCCCTGTATCTGCGAAAACTCCGCTCAGAAACGAGCTCTCATTGACTGCGGTTAGAACCGCCCACTCACCACTATTTCGCGTCCTTGGGGCTTCCTTACCGAAGTGGGGTGCTGTTTCAAAGAGAATAATGATGCTTGTTCCTTTCGAAAAGGAATTCGTAATGGAGCTTGCCCAACATCACGTCCAGGGTGCGTGAGACAGTTTTATAATTTTGAATTTAATTAAAATATATCTCTAGGGAAAATCGTAACGTTACAAGTTGTTTCGGGAGAACAGTAGCAAGTATCGACTTATGATTAAATGATAATAAAAACATCAACTTTACTTTCATTTAATTATAATAATGTTATAATTATAATATTCATTTAAATCATAACAATAACGCATCTCTCACTTTTTATGACGGGTTTAACAACTCAGATTTCTTATTTATCGTTCCTGTATCTCTTTTTTTCTTTCGCTCTTTCCTTCTTTAAATTACTCTTTCCTTCTTTATTTCGCTCTTTCCTTCTTTCCTTCGCTTTTTCATTCTTTCTTTCGATTTTTTCTTATTTCTTTCCTCTTTCTTTCTTTTGCTTTTCCTTCTTTTGTCCTCATCGCTCTATCGCTCACCCCCATGGCCTCATTATTCCTCTCACCCATACCCACTAACGGGCCCGTTTCGCCTGCACTCGCTCACCAACCCCTCCTCTTCGAGCGCATACACTCTCTCATCTCCATTTTCTCCCTCCCCTCCCAACGCGCTTTCCTCTGCGCTTGTGTCGCGTTCGCTCCCCATCCTTTTCCAGCCACGCACACGCGCGCCCTCACACACATACACACGCACATCGGCGCATGCTCTGCGTCATTAAGTAATGAGCCTCGTTTACAGCACGCTTCGCTGCTATTAGATTGGATTCCATCGGGACACATTAATTAACGTGAGACTTGTTTGCGTCTGTTAGGTGCTTAATGCGAAAATTTACGTTCATAAGCTTCCTTCCTAGAACTTCCCGCATCTCTTTGACGCAGGCTGCTCTTAGTGGTCGACGGGGGGGTCTTCTGGGAACGAAACATTGAAGCTTTTTGTTCTTTTGCCTTGATGCTCCTGCTTCGACGGTCTTCTTGAATCGGAATTGTTACAGAAAAAATTACTTCATGCCAGGGAGACCAGGGAGCCAGGGTGACGTTAGATATTTTTCCAGTATTTCAGCTTACAGATTTTCTCGTTAAGACTAATGTAATTGAAAGTCTTGACTATAAATCGTTCTATACTACATCGAATTCATACTGTGAAATGAGACAATGATTTCAATTCGACATTCCTCGTCACAGTAACGAAGAAATGTTTCCGTAGTACAATGTCTTTTGTTTCACTAGCACTACAATACTCGCTCAAAATGTAATAATAGATATGAGGAATATGTTAATGCTATTTTATTATTCTTTTGGAAAATGTGTAGAGCTATTTATAATAGAACCGTTCAATTATTTTTTCTTTTGGAATAATTGTCTGACTGAAAAATACAAACTTATAAATTGAAATCATATACAAACGTACAAATGCAATGTATTGGAGTGAAACAGTTTCGAGTGCCGGAATAAACTGAAATCCAACAGCTCCTCATTTCCCAATAATTGTGATTTATTAAAAATAAAAATCATACCAAATATGTGAATAAATCTGATTGTAATAAAATAGTCTAAAGTAATAAAAAGAGCGTTCGTTAAAGGTTTAAATTAATTTCAAATTTTATGCAAGATAAGCATACTTTAGCGTGACTTACAAAATCATGAGTTTTTACATTTTTTACGTATCGCATTCCAGGCTCCCAGACTTTCAGAACCTGTTGCCAATCTACCGGTCATATCTAGCGCCGGCACCATTAAATTGAGTTCATTTTTATTAATCCATATGTATCTTTTAACAGTTGTGTAATACTCTAATAAAATTATGTCGTATTAATATTTGATAAAGTAATTTGTGTTCAAAACACGAATTTTAAATGAAACCAAGAATGATATCATAAAATTAACGTAATGCACAAAACTCATAATAAAATTATTATGTTTTTGCTTTTCACCACAGACATTTTTTAAAGCGATATGAAATGTTGGGAGATGTAGGAATGCTAAACGTTTGCGACTATTCGTTACATTTACCTCGTATTATGAAAAGAGAGGACAGAAATGTCTCTTCAGAAAAGACTTTGTATGTTCCGTGATTATCTGTTTAAATTTCCACTTGCAGCATGTTCTGCTTTTCTCCCTTCTAAAATTGGTTCATAATAAATAGAGGTCAGAACTCACAGAACCTTCCCATCACTGGGTAACCATCACCACTTTGCATATATCATGGAGGCGGTCAGCAATCGCCAATATCGAGCAGGAAACACAAGCTTTCTCTTTGTACAGAGGCTCATAGGAGCTCTAGCTCGAAGAGGGGCTGGTGGTACTATTTTATGAACCCCGCTTCCCTTTAGGAAATTGCATCAAACACGAGCCCTCCGCTCCCGGCGTTCCGCCCGCATTCATCCCCCTTCCCCTCGCACCCCCCCTCCGCCGCAACTTCGCCCAGCCAACTATGGTTAATGACTCGGGTCATTAAATGACCCCTTTATCTGGGCATACCGCTATTTCGCGCCTGCAGTTTCATAGCCTCGATATCAAATAATCGTCATTATTCGATTCGAACCATCACTGTTGGTGGGCTGGGTGGGGGATGGGGGTGGCGGGCGGCGCACAAATACCTCCGCGAGGCTGCGTAAACAATTACGCATTCCCTCTCTTTAAGAGAGATTCGCCCGCCCGCCGGCTCGCGCGCGGACAAAAAACACGTTGGCCGGTGTCCGCGCGTCGTTCCGGCCTTCGAGTTTTATGGAAGGCGTTAGGCGCGAGGCGCCAATAAAAAAGTGACTATAAAACATGTATGTGGCGGAGAACGACCCGTGCATACGGCCGCGCTGCCGGCGCCACTGCAGCGAGAGGGAAAAACGCGGCGGCCGATCGTACGCTGGAAGCTGCGCGGTGGAGGGGAAACAACGCGCTTGGCTTTGGTCGCTGAGCGCTTCAGAGGCACGCCCCCTTCCCCACCTCAAGGCCCGGGAACGGGGTTGTAGTCCGCTTGTCCGGGTTTGCGAATTCAAACAGAGCGGGCGTCTTTCGCGGCGGGTAACAAGTTGGATATGATGCAGACACATGCTGAGCTTCCAAAAGGTGTTTGACGAAGGCTTTTAGCAGACGGCTAATGGTCGTGTTGTAATGAAAAAGAGGTTATTGCAGAACATTTTGTTCTCTCCTGAGATGGTTATTTGCAGAGCGTAACTACGTTATTTTCACGGCGATAGGGAAAAACGCTACTTTTGTTTATACATGTGTTGATGCTTTCCATGATTGAGGAGGTAGTTAGTTCAGATTAGTGATGGATCTTCCTTTTCAAGAGTAGGATTGTGTGGGTATTGTGAGCCGCATTGATAGTCACGTGATCTTTTGTGTTTGTCCTAAGTGCTTTAACATTGCCGCGTTAGGAAAAGCCACTCCTAATAATTATTTACATTTCAGATGCATCCTTAACTACAAGTGGATTTGACGGTTCGTTCTATTTTTGTAATTTGAAAGTCACAGCAAATATTAGGTGAACTCAGTGGCCTGCAAAAGCTACAATGTTGCTGAGCCAAATCACTGACCAAACATAAGTATCCAAAAGTAGCGCTCACACTAATTATCAGAATCAAGTGACTGGGACTGAAGGTTGATGATAATTCCAGTCAGAGACGTAATAACGCAATCTACTTTTTTCATTTTTCAGTGAAATCGCAAACTGTCTCGTTTCTTTGCATCGTTTATAGCAATATCTGAATAGAAGAATTTTCATTCTGACCAATATTAGAGTATTTGGGAAAGTAAATAATTGCAATTAGGCAACACGTTTTGTCGTTATGATATATAGGATTCATTTTTGTCTAGTGGACATCTACGTATGCGTCTCGTAACACTTTCTAAGTTTCCTTATTCGTTCGCCATCCTCTCTCTCTCCCTCCCTTTTCTCTCTCTCTTTCTATTCTTCTCTGATGTACGTTTATTCCGTATCTTTATCCTGAATCTCTCTATATTCCGATTAGCCGTTGACGTATTTCAACTGTTCTGGTGCACCTCCAACCAAACCGTCCGAATTGACCATCTCGCTTCATGCCGCCAACATGCCCATCGTCTCGCACACGCCATTTTTTTTTCTTTGGCGTTCAGAGCTTGTGACGGTCGAAGTTGCCGGCAGTTCGGTCTTCCGGCATTCTGCCCACCGTCGTTTCTCGCTTTACGAGTATCGGGGGCGAGGTCGGCGGACGTTGTGTTGCCGCGCGTTCCCGCCGGGTCAGATAATCTCCGCTCACCCGTTACGTCTTTCCTCCGTCATCTCCCGCCCCTCTTCCCTCCCTCCCCTCCCTCCCTCCCACCCTCCCCCCACCGCCGCACTCTCATGCAACAACCCCATGCTTTCGCTTACGATGCGTCGACGAGTGGCTTTTTTCATGACAAGGAGGAAACAGGTCAGGGACAATGTTGTGGTAGCTCCTTGTCGTTTTGGAGACAAGCATTTGAGAGAGAGCTGGTGAACAAGAATAAAGATACGGAGTTCATGTTTCGCAAAATTGTAGTATATCAATAAATTATATCAAAGCGAAAAGTAGAATAACTTCCAATACTCATAGCATGAGAAACCGCACTTACCATCACTGTTGAAAACATAACTTTGCGGTACGTGCAAGCCAAAATAGACTTTTCCAAATGCCTACCGCGAGACGTCAATGGCTGAATAAAACAACTGGATACTGCAAAAGTGAAAATAACACTGAATTTAGTGCTGACTTTCAATTCACATATTGAAAGATTTATGCTGTGTATAATATACTCGTTAATTGTCCATGATGTTCGAATAACAATAGGAAAATACCAACTGGTACGAAAATGTCTTGACTGGACTTATTTCATTTACGTCTGTCGTACGCCCCCAGAACGTAATGTTTCAATAATGGAGAGTTTGAAGTTTCATATTGCATATGGTTGTATTTCCGTACTAATCTAATCAAATTTTGAACTAATCATCTCTACTTGAAAGGAAATGGCATGTCACATTATGACGGATCCTTTAAACTGGAATCTGCTATACGAAACGTTTTTGTTTTTTTTCCAAATTATTTGGGTCTTAGTAGGTTGTAGTTTCTGGTTGTGGAAATATTCCCTTTACTCGATGATTAGAGGTTTTTATCTTGGTTTAAGTTTAAAACCGCCCGATTAGAAAGCTCACTTACCTATTTGTAGGTATCTGTGTAGTATATCACAGAAGTGTCGAAATAGACGTTAGCCGTTCGAGAAATCTAGACACATGTTCCGAACATACCGCAGGCAGTAATTCACCTGAGTTCTGCCGCTTCTTATTTTTCTTTAAAGACCAGCGCTTTCGGACGTTGCATCAAATATTGATTCGTAATTTGAAGGCCGTATAGAACAAAATAGTTTTAAAAATTCAAACTCTACATTGAAATCCATCGAGGCGCCCGATTCGAGCACATGTACTTAGGCGCCCAATTCGTGGACTTCCAATTCGCTTTTCCCTCTTCCCTTCTTCCTCGCCCCCCCGCCGAATTCCTCATCATTATGTTCCCGCCTGCTATTCTGTGGGGGATGCGCTCGATAACTTGCACCTTTTACTCCATCGTCACCGCCGAACACTAACTCCATTGCCTCCGATGCCTCCGTCACCGCCATACTGTGACGGCATCACGGCTTCAACTTTCGCCGAATTCAGCCCCTCTGCCTCGGCCTCTTCCAATGCCGCTACCGTCACCAACAGTCGCGGACTCTTCTATGCCCGTGTCACCTCAAACTGCTCGCGGACACCTCTTTCGCCGCCTTCTTGTCAACGCAACGCCACCGATTTCGCGTTCCTCTTTGCCTCTCGCCTTTCTTCGTTGCCACAACTGAGGCCCGCCGCCCGCCGCCCCGCCGCCCCGCCGCCCGCCGCCCTCGCCGCCCCGCCGCCCCGCCGCCCCGCCGCCGCCGCCGCCCCGCCGCCCGCCGCCCCGCCGCCCCGCGGCCCCCGCCGGCTCCCGGCGCCCCCCGTGCCCACCGCCCCCACCACCCCCCGTTTCCCCGCCACCACCCGCGCGCCCGCGCCCACGCCGCTCACCGCAGCCCCCACTACCTCCGCCGCCCTTAGCCACCCCCGCCGCTCCCTCCGCGCCCCGCCGCCCCTGACACCCCGACCGCCGCCTCCACCACCTTCTCCGCCCTTGCCGCCCCTGGCCTTCACCGGCTCCCCCGCTCCGCCACCATCGCATCCACCCCCTCCACCGTCCAGCCACCACTCTCGCCACTCCCAACACCGCCATTCCCACTCCCCACTGCCTCTCCCACCACGAGCACGGGCCCCGCCAGCCTCCTGGTCGTGTCCGCCACCACCCCATTGTGAGTGACGCCTTTTAAAAGCGACCTCAATGAGGACGGTGGCCGTTCGCCTTTGATGTCGCGAGCCGCTCCGCGGGGCAGCCCGAGGAGTAAGACGGCGGGCGGGAAATTGGTCGATTTGCACGTTTGTGTCCTGCGACCTCGCTCCCACGTGACCTGGGCGAGTCGGAATTTTGCCACGTGACCGAGGGGAGTCGGAATCTGGCGTTCCAATTGGCATGAGATGTAGGATGTATTATATAACGTATATTTTGAAAAGTACGTTAAAGGAAAGTGATACGGGAAGAAACAACGCTTATCATTTTGTTATTGGTTCAACTGACGGTTAAGATCAGGCTTGCCAAACCCCATCTGCAAGATCTACTTGCCCGCCTGAGAAGCCCGGTACACTTTCGGGCACAGGAAAATTCGTCTGTTCGTGCCAGATGTTTTCTAGCAAATAACACAGGTGTGAATTATCTTTGTGTTCTTCATTCTCATTACTTTATTTCATATTTAATTACTTTTTATTCTGTCTTCCATAAAATGATTACCAAGAGGGAGGAATGTGTTTTTATGAGGAATTCTTTCTTTGTTTTCATTTTTTTATGTTTTTATAATTCAGTATATTTCGTTGAGTATATTCAGTATAATTTTATAATAATTCTCTATTTTTACGTATTTAGTAATAACGTGAAATAAATTTACTATTCTCGCGTACGGGAGGGCAACCATTTTAAAAGACAAGAATCTTTATTTGAGCTCCTAACCTGATGGAGAAAACCAATGCAATTAGTGCACTCTAAATAAAGACGATTATGAAATCAAAAGCTTTTTGATTCAACATGTTTAATTGTACTCTCTACTGATATTTTGCAATCTGATTTTTATTTTTGATTTTTTAAATTAAAACGATACTTTATTTTATTGTAATGGGTGAAATGCAAATTAATATATTTAAATTTGAGACAATAACTTTAAGCTATCTCCTCTAAAAACCTTACTTGGATAGATATACACTTCGGAGCAATGTTCACAATCATTATATTTAAAACTCGCGTCTGTTGCTCTGAACGCGAATTTCAGTAAGCTAGTTATTTTGCCTGCGAACGCGACATGCCTGGGTACATCAATATATTTTTGCGTTGTTTATTTGCAACGTATGATGAGATTCAATTTCTAGTACACTTTTTTGCATTGGTTGAATTGATGATTTGACCTGGTATTTCAAGTTTGAATGGGACTCTGTTTAATGTTATTCAATACATTTTGGTGTCCGTGCAGTGCTCGGGATAATAATATGATTTTGAAAGAGTATTGTACTAATTTACAAGCATGATAAGCATTATTTATCTATTTGTGTCTCTACAATAGCCTCTCATTTGCTTAACGAGCCCAGTATAGTGTGTGTTCCGTTAATATTAACCAATCTGAAACAGTCAATTATTATATGCGCGCGTTTTCTGACCACAGATTTGTAGCTGTCTTGCGTTCTTCAGTACTTTGCTTCACAATCACTAATTTATCACTCGTTTTTCTATAGAAGAAATTACTTATGATTTGTAGACTATGTATGTATTTGTGTGTGCGCGCGCACGCGCTATTTGTGTGTGAGAGATAGAGAGTGAGAGATGGCGAGAGAGACAGATGGAGAGAGAGATGAAGAGAGGGAGAGAGATGGAGAGAGGGAGAGAGGGAGACAGAGAGATGGAGAGAGAGAGGGAGAGAGAATAAGAGGGAGAGAGAGGGAGAGATAGAGAAAGAGAGGGAGAGATAGAGAGGGAAAGGGAGAGAGAGGCAAAGGGAGAGAGAGGGAGGGAGGAAGGGAGGGAGAGAGAGAAAGAGATAGATAGGGAGAGACAGAGGAGAGAGAGAGAAACTTTCTGATTTTCTTCGATATTGTCTTCCGTAAGGTCTTCAGTGTGTGCTTGCCTTGTTTTGGCAAAACTTTACTCCATGAATCCTGACTAAACTCTTCTATACAATGTAATGCATTGTAAACAAATTAACAGTATTTACATTAGTTGAAGTGCACATTCTCTCCAAGTGAATAGTTGAATATTACTTACTGTTTGTATATGAGGCAGAATCCTACTTTTGACGCAAGTCATACACACCTTATAGCTTTCTATCAATATATACCTGCAGAATTTCAACAATTAAATCGCAAGATTGTCCAAATGTACAACAAATTAAGGAATACTTGTGACAATAACACAGGAAATAGAATGTCGCAATTATATAAATGGGTTAGAACCAGAACGGGCCGTCCTCTATTATCTCAATCTGGGATGTGGCATAGCACACACTGCGTCAGCTGTTGGGCTGTCCTCTGACATGGCTTAGGTCTGTTTGGTACTTCCAACTATTTACTACTATCGGAATCTCATTTTGACTTCTGTCATTTGGGAGGAAGGCTGAACGTCATAACTGTCATAACTATCACAACTCTCGCAACTCTCGCAACGATTGCAACGATTGCAACGATTGCAACGATTGCAACGATTGCAACGATTGCAACGATTGCAACGATGGCAACGATGGCAACGATGGCAACGATGGCAACGATGGCAACGATGGCAACGATCGTAACTAATCATCTTAAAAAGAATTATAATGCTGCGGTTCAGACCACCTAATATTTCCTGATTTTCCCATTCAAATTGGTTTGGTTCTGCTTTAAAAATTTCTGTAAAACCATAACCATATATTAATGATACTTAAACATTGAAGTGTAAGATCTCCTATTTAACGTGGTGTGCTAGGTTAATATGCGCTGTGAGCGTGTCGAGTCATTGTTCTCTCACGCGATGTCGCCTGTGAACATCCGCTCCATCATGCTTCAGAAAGCATCCTGGTGACCCGGCGCATGCTATGTCCCAACGTGCGGTTGTAGTGCGGTTCATTGGCTGACCAACCCGAGCGACCAACAACGCCTTAATGTGGAGCGTTGACTGGAAATCTGCTAAAGTTTGTCAGTCGCAAGCGCTCGTAATGCATGTAATTTGCCACAAAGAGATAATGATGCTACGAAATTGGTTGACAAGTTGGTAATTGTGGTTCAGAATATCTAGTCACACGTAGCGTGTTTTTTTTTTCGAGAATCGCCAATGGGGGTTTCTGGCGCCGGGAGGCGGGGTGCTCCATTTCTTCACGAACATTCAGCAGTTTTATTAAAATTTCATATTTTTATTTGTTTGTTTAAGTATAATATTACTTGGAGAGTGCTGAAAATGATTGGTATTAGTGTGTATTTTAACGTTATATCATTTTTGTACAGCTGCATGAAGTTTGTAACTGTTGATGAAAGATGTCCCCTGCACGACCTCTTTCATAGTGTCGAGTATGGCGTAGTAGCTAGATGGCAGATCAATCATATGTGGAGGATTTGGAGTCTCGTGGAAGCACTATGACTCATTGACGGTGATCAGAAACCGAAAAAATTCAGTTGGATCTAAACTGTACTGTTTAACCAACTGTTGGCACATCTCTACAAGTTTCTGATTCTGTGCATTGGTTAGGGTATGATGTTCCCATTGGGAGGCACACACTTCGTCAAATTCTCATGGATATTGTTGTTGAGGGTCCCCATGATGGATCGGTTGCCTTCTATAATTTATCAAATGTGATTTGCCTGTTTGTCATTATGACGTCATCGACACGTTGGGCATTGTTTTGTTTCCATGCTCCTTTCGGACGCCCAGTGCTTTCGCGTTTTTCGGCACAGACCATGCCGTCTTACAACTCCGATACCCGACGAAACACGGATCTGCGACTTGGTCATGACTTCCTACATACATCTGCCAGCCTCCTCCGGTAGCCGGAAGCAGCCATTCCTTCCCTCCGGCGAAACCACATTGTACATCGTTACCCTTGCTTGTCTGCTTCCGTATCATCTTTTCGCTCTTCCCAGCTTACTGGCAGACCGGAACAATTGATGGTGCGATGAGCTATCTACAGGAAGCAGCAACACCATCTGGTGGCTATAGACAGTACTATAGTCTAGTTTCACACATACATCGATAAAAATGTCAAACTACTACTTTGTAGAACAATGAAATTCTATCGAATCTAGTCCACATATTCCATCTATTACATTTACTCCATCTACTCTATCTTTTCCATCTATTGTATTTTATTTCACCTTAGAATACTAATTTATGTCGTTCCTAATCAACTTTCTCATTTCACGTTCTTTAGCAGTTATCTAACTTTGAACATTTTGTTAATTTTGTACATTTACTTCCAATTTTATATCCCCAATTTTTCTATTGCGCTTAGATGTTTTTATTAAAATTCATAAATAAAATTCTGAAATACACAAAGTTTTAATTGGGACTTTATAAGCTGTAAATTTTGTAGCCGAAGATAGCGGCAGTTTGACCGAAAAAGCTTTACGGAAAAATAAATTCTTACAACAAATCAACGACTAATATCTATTTCTTTAATAATTTAATCACGTAACTGCAAAAAGTTTCAATTTTAAAATAATTCAATTCATTTGTTAAGGATCTTCGGCCATGAGATCGTTTCTCTCCTTACTAATTGTCGTAAACTACTTTATCTCCAGGTTGCCAAGCTCCCATCCCGCAGTTCCGGTTGCGCCACCCGGATGTGCGGCTGACAGGGCCGCCGCGCGAGGCAATTAAAGAAGTATCACAACAGCAGTTTGATGAACAAACAAACAACCTCCGGATAAGAGTGCAGACCGGGGTGATTCCCGACTGCATCGCAGTGTGAGGTAGCTCATTCATCACCGGAAGAAGACCCGGAGAAGGATTCTTCCTAATGAGCCTCCGGCACGTGTACGCTGACAGATACATCACAGTTCCACGTGACCCGGCAACATATAACCTATAGTCCTTCCGCGACCTCATTCCGATTTTGAACATCTGTTTGTCAGATCTGTGAATTTCCGCTGTGCAGAAACGCACAATATTTACTTGAATAGGTATATTATTTATGTAGATATAGCATTACGTTCTGGCGGGCATTCTAAGCCGTAAGGGCTTTTAAATGTAATTGATGCTTATAATTTGTGTGTTTTCAGATGCCAAGACATTCCATGCCTTCTCTTCCAAGCGAGCAATACGCTCATTAATCAATCAGAGCTGTGGAATATTTTGAAGATAAGATATTGTTAATTAGTCTCACTATTCTATTACAAAGCTTTAGTTGTCATTTGTATTAATTAATTACCAAGAAAAATTCTATTATTTCTTCATAAATTAGGGAGTATGACGACCATGGAACATCTGGGTCGAATGTCAAAATTCACATAGTTTGCTTCTAATTTTTTTTAAATCAATAATAACATTTTCGAATGCAATTTCGTGTATTCACTTGGAGGATATGCTCCAAACAAATATTACTAGATAATTAGCTCCTTTTCTCACAGACTTAAATATTAATGCACATTCTCATATAGTAAATAGTAAATATTCGTAAGTTTGTTTCATTGCCATTACGTACTACTGTTGATTCATATTTCTTTCAGTGTGGCGTTCAAACTTAGAAAATCACTGAAGCTGTCATTTTGCTTCGGTAGAATCGAGAATCTTCTCACTTAAATTCAGTGACTACAGGAAATGAGTTGCGAACCTACCGCAAACAGAATAACCTGAACTTCAAGCAACTTAAATCAACATCTTCATTTTGTTCCGACGCCGAGGCCGCTGCTGGTTCGGTCCCCCACCCCCCACCCCACGCAAGGCCGACGCAGGGCTCCTCGTTCCGGGCTTGGCCCGGGGCCCGCCGCTTCGCGTAGGCAATCGGGCTTTCATGTCTTCGGCTAGTTACAGTGGCCGCCGCCAGGAGCGCACGCGAGGTCAGCGCCGATTGAGACGGCTCCAGCGAGCTCCTTCCGCGCTCATTTCCGCAGCCGCGCGTGAGGGGCGAGGGGGCGGTGGCGGGAGTGAGGGAGGCGGGGTGGAACGCGGCGGAGGCGATGGAAGCGAATGCGAGGAAGGTGACGGCGGGGGCGAGGGAGGTAGTTGCGGAGACGATGGAGGCGGCGAGGAACGCAGAGGGGACAATGGAGGCAAGGGAGGTAGCGGCGAGGGCGAGGGAGGTGGTGGTGGAGACGATGGAGGCGGCGAGGAACGCGGCGGAGGCGAGAGAGGTGGCGGCGGAGGCGAGAGAGGTGGCGGCGGGGGTGAGGGAGATGGTGGTGGAGACGATGGGGGCGTAGGCGAGGGAGGAAGCTGCGATTGCACTCGGGAAGGGGCATGAGGGGGTCAAAACGGCGTCGCAAGTGGTGTAGGTTGTGATGGGAATGCTGCATGGCTAACACGTTACAGGAGGAACTCCTCCAAGGAAGAGACCAAAGAGATGAGAAAAGCGAAAACAAAATGGGGGTTGGGAATAATAACCGAAGAATGAGATAATAATACTTGAAAGTTTGTAAAATGAGTAAAAACTAAAACAAAATTCCCATTAAGAAAACTATTATCATAGAAAAAAATAGCTGATTCCTTCAATAAGTATTAGAATTACATTAACTCTATGAAATAAAAAGTAGAAGAAAGTCAATTAGATAAGAAAATAGTATTTGATTCAAAATTAAAATTAAGTGAAAGGTGAGAAAACCAAACAGACGATGAAGATCGAAATGAAGAGAAACGTGTAAATTTGTTGAGTAAAAAGTGGGTACACATTGAGCAGAAGAAGAAATAAAAAGAGATGCCATTCGAAGAAATTCAGAAATTTTAAAAAACGGACAAAGTAATACAAAAAATCAGACTGAAAACCACAGAAACCCTTATACGAGCAATAGAAGGAAATATGACATTGACGTTAGGGCGTAGAAGAATAAAAACTAAATGAAATATCTGGAGGAGTCAGAACAGAACCAGTGACGAATGGTGCAGAAAACGGGAGTGCATCAAGAGCGAGATAGGTGGAATGAGGAAGGCATCTACCGAGGGAGCTGAGGTCTGTGTCGAAAGGAAGGGCGGGGGAGGGGGGCGCCCCCTGACGCCACTTCCGACGCCCTTTCGCTTCGAAGAGGGCGCCGCGATCCCTTCGGCGATAAGGCCGTCTCGCACCGCACTGCAACCCCCTCCCGTTCGCAGCGCACGCCTCGCCGCCCGCCTTTCACTAAACTACTCACTCGTTTACTCAGCCACACACCTGCCGTCTCAACTGCCCGCCCACCAGTTCAACCACTTCTCCGAGCAACTGCACAACTGCACCGCCGTAAGCTCAACCACTCATTTCTCACCTCAACCGCCCGCCCGATCCCGCCCCGTCACACTGCGCTCCGTCCGTTTGCTCAGCCGCTTGTCCACTCAACCTCCCGCCTGCCCAACCGTCAGCTCAACCACTCACCTCCACCTCAACCGCCCACCCGCCCTCAAGCTCTCCCGTTTGTCCGCTCAATCATCCGCCTGCTTCAACATCCTTCCTACTCTTACTCTCAGTCTCTCTTTACCATCTCCCTCTATCTCGTTTGCTCGGTCGTTCGCTCTTTCAACCGCCCCCCTCCCTCTATCCCACCCAAATGCACCTTCACATCACCCTCCCCGCTATTTCAACTGCCCGGCTGTGCCTACTACAGTCTTCTTAACATCCTAACTGCCCACTTAACCACCTGTCCGTCCATGCCTCCCACCCCTCTCGACTTCCCCACAATATAACCAACAAACCTTCCCTTCCCCTCCGACAGGAAACTAACCCTTGGTAGCAGGATTAAAGCGTGCGAGTTTATACGGAATATATCACGAGGCACGAGCGAGGGCGGTCCGTCCCGCGGAGTTCCCATTACGCCCAGGAAGCATAAAGGGCCCGGCTTTTTCAAGCTCGCTATCGCGACGCCGCGTCGCCGCAAATCAAAGCTCCCGACGCTCGCGCGGTAACGAGCGGCGGAACCAACGCCCCACGCCGTCGCCTCCCCTCCGCAGCAGCTGCCCCACTACTACCACCACCGCCCCCCACCACCACCACCACCGCAAAATACCCTACTACCACCCACCGCCACCACCACCCCACTAACCCCGCCAAACCGCGCTACTACCACTTCCCCGCCGCCACCGCCGCCACCACCACCGCAACTGACCTGTCTATCACCACCGCCAAACGCCACCGCCACCACACACCACCACCACCGCACACGCTCGACCACCACCCCACCACACCACCACTACCGCCCCCCACCCACCGCCTCCCGCCGCCGCGCCGCCGCGCTGCCGCCACCGCACCGCCTCGCAGCTACCGTACTACCACACGACCGCTGCGACATCACCACCACACCACCGCCATCACCACCACCACCACCACCACCTTCGCAACTACGCGACTACCACAACCGCCACGCCTCTGCCGCCGCAACCTCACCCACCTCCACCACCGCTGCACACCACCGCTCGCCCCTACGCCACCGCCACCGCTTCCACCACAACTGCCGCTCCGCCGCGCCTCCCCACCACCACCACCACACCACCACCACCACTGCCACCCACGCCGCCCTCGCCCCCGCTGTCCACCGCCTCCACCCTCTCCTTCTCCCCGCCCCGCCGAGGTTCCACATCCGTCCCCATCCATGTCCCCGCACCCGCCCTTAACCCCTCCCCGCCTCCGCCCCGCGCTCGAGCTAGCTCCCGTTCCCATCTCCGCCACTCCACCCTGTAGCCGCCACCGCCCACCGTTCTCTGCGAGGAGCCTCGGCACTGAAGTGACGTCTGCCGTCGAGGGGCATTGTGGAAATCGCCTAGATAAATTTGCATAAGAGAGCGCGGAACGACCGAGTAAATTATCTTCCAAAACGCCCGAAAGCAGTCTCAGCACAATATATTATCAAGTTAATTGGTTGATGCGTATTTTTATGTGTGGCACAGTGGTTTCATTCAGTTACAAATTCCTCAGTTTTTTAATAAGTTCTTATTTTATTGTGTGCTCATAATACAATACGTACTTTAAATAAAACTACATTTTTCTTCCTCCTTAACAACAACCTTACGTTGTTATAATAAAATACTACATTATTGTGATACTTAATGAAATGAGAGCACTAGACATAGCATTGTAATGATGTGAAGCACGTGAAAAAAATGTTTAAAATATTGTGATTCAAAACAAAAAGGACCCCAAAGTTTAAAAGTTAACAGAAATTACTAATGGCAAATTTAGTAATGGACATCCACTAAAAATATAATTTGAAATTACTCTGCAAATGCTGACATTTATCTGAATCTTCTCTCTGAATTAAATATGTAATATTTGCCAAACGTGTCCTGACAGTGCTTTGCTATCTGTTTATTACAACTCTGACTTGACTTATTTTATACTTTTGCACATTACTTGAATTATGATTTTGCTCGTGATGAGTCATACCTTGAAAATGTATTACGAATACAGAATTGTATTGAAAGTACTCTTCAAGAGCGATTGTAACATCAATTGAAGATTAGATTAGGATTCCAGCCGGCGATGAAACTTTGTGTTCGTTTGCCAGAAAACGAACAAGTGGATCAAAATTTTACAACTCCGCCTTCCGACCTGCTTTAAGAGGATTCACCCGGCGATCGGCTCCGACAATTTCGGAGAGCAGGAGGCGCAAACGGCATGGGAAGTCTCCTAAGACGCCTGCTTCGGAAAGTAACGCCTTTTCCCGAAAGAGAAAACAAGCGACGAGCCTTCCATTTCAGAGGACTGTCAGGCGCACTCCCACTCTCCAAACTAACGTACTTTAATGCAGTTCCCTACTCTTTCGCCCATCGCTCATTGATTTCTCGACGAAGACTCGGCGCGGCGCGTCCCGGCCCGGCGTCCGCCCCCGCTGTGCTTCAGGACGCCGCTATCGGCCGCGCCCCCTCCCCCCTTTCTCACTCCCGCTCCTTCTCCGACCCCCTCTCTCTCCCCAT
>BOPP01000021.1:4027009-4042175 GCA_017312745.1 Gryllus bimaculatus
GTTGTTTTTGGTGGCGCGCTTTTTATCCGAACCTTTTACCTCTGTTTTGCAGGCGCGTTAATTCATCCTTCTCTTTAGGAATGGCGATATATTACTCGTGTTACTAGCTCTGGCTCTGATTCTGCAAATAGTTCCCTTATCACGTTCTCCTATTGTATTTCCCGGCCCAATTTTGAAACAATTGTTTGGCGAAATCAGTTGGAGGTGACAAAGTATTGATGTTATTTTCGGATGAAATGATACTAGTTGTCGAACGCGTACACAACCATTTAACTCTTAAGTGATGGCACTGAGAGTTGTTAATAACTAAAATAAAATATACTGACTATAATTGCTTGCAAATTCTCAGCATTTTTCATGAAAATGTTTACCCTTAATCAAATAAAAGAGAACTTGTACTATTACAGCGCTTGAAATTACATTGTTTTTGATGGAGACTCGGCAGTAATGCTATATAGAACTGATTTATTGAAAATGATAATATGTTTCTACTATTGTTTTGCTTATTGTCTGTAATGAGTATACCAAAATGTTTGCAACGATTACCTCATGAGAAATACGTCAGTCGTGTTCCTAAGATTTTCTTTTCAAACAAATATAAGTACAAAATAATTAACGTAAATAATTAAAAGTGATAATAAAAATAAGAAGTATTTATCAGTATTATTTTTATTATAATTAATGTAAAACTTACATTATTTTACAAAATCATTTTTAAAACTTAATTTAAAAATACTTAAATAATATTAAAATTTTATAAAAGATCAAAATAAAATTTTCAATTTTGTACCACGCCTGACTCAACAAACAAACATAACGTCACAAAACAGACAGAAAATTTATCTCAACAGATTCCTCATAATTATCAGAATAAAATATCCCGGAATATTCAAACCATCATTTTCGTAAAAAATATTATTTGATATACTAATTTCGCACCATTTAACGTACAGTGTTGTTCTTCAACTATACCTACTTTTTATCAGACTTTATGAATCCTCAATTGAATGATGGCTTCTACCTTGGCGACGATTGCCGTTATGAGAAGAAACATACAGAAGTCCAGTAGAACCCCGGTAATTCGAACTATTTGGGAATGTGGACTGTTTGGATTAGAAAATGTTCGGATTAACCAAAAAAAAGTACCATTCATATACAAATACATTTATAAGATTACCATACGCAGAAAAATAGCGTAACGATTGCATCACCAAGCAGATTGAGTTCCTTACGCTAAAAGGTTACCGATTTTGCAAGTTTCTCGACGTGAAAATTACTGCTACATAAGTATGTGATATACACCGTAGTTACCAGTGTAATAAACGTTTCATTGCGACAACTTGCGTTTCAATAATTAGTTTCAGTTTTAATAATTCAGTACTACAATAATTATAAAATACTTTCTTTAAGCGACATATAAGCATTTTATTTATTTTCTAAAATTTTCTCTAACCCGAATTTTGTTCGTTTTATGCGAAATGTTGGATTTGCTGGGTTCAGATTAGCGAGGTTCTACTGTACTTCGTCACTACATCCCAAAATGCGATTCGGAGTGAAGGGTGAGGGTCTCGTGCGGCACGCGACTCATTGTGGTGACTGCTCCGGTATTCGTATGCAAGAGACAGGGAAACAACGTAGCCCCTCCCTCAGAGCAGTCGACCTTGAAATTCCATGCCAGCGGGCGCCACGCTGACTCAGAGGTACCCAACACTTCACGACACGTTCCCTCCGAGACCTCCGTTACTGATTTGTTCGAACATAAGACATTGATCATACACTCACCGCTACTGATTCTGATAAGTGGTTACCAAGCTATCTACAGCCTAATGTGCAACGAAAGTATATTATAATTGGAGCCAGCCCATAAAGCGTTCAGATTTGTAGGTATAAAAATGAATGTGTAAAAACCAGAACGGTTGAAGTGACAATTTCAAATTCTGAGAAATCTCTTTATTAAAGTAATATCACTGTAAAGTCGTGGTGCTTTGTTTCATCATTAAAACCACAGCTTTGTAATTGTTCATTAAACCACGAAAATGCATTGCTACTGAAATATAGTCTAAAATAAACATATTTTTTCTCAGAATTATTAAAATGTCACTTGCATCGTTCTGTTTTTTAGTAATTCAAATAGGTCATTCTTTGAATCTCCGATCGAGTCTTCAAACTGCTAGACAAGTGGGAGGATTTGAGGATGTACAATAGTCTCTTGCTCTTGTCTTTCCTTATATCTACCAACTCCTTACAAAGAAGAAAATTGTCAACTTCTAAAATGTCTGATAATATTCAGCCGAGATCAATTTTCTCTGCCACTACCGATGACAAGTCGACAGTTTCAGCCGAACAGTCGGGTCATCAAGATGGCTGATACGATTGACGCTTACGCCCGGCGCGACATGCATAGTGTTATTTGCCTTGTACAGAATAAGAGAATACAGCAGTAGGCTTTTTCCCAAAGAATAAGATGAATATGTGGCGTAAATTTGCAAAGAAAATAATAATTGTGCCTTTTGGAAATGTCCTTATTCTAAATAACGCCCGCCTTCACAATGCTGCTTTGAGTAAAGGAGCAGATGGACTGTACTGGATTGCCCGGTGTAGAGCCTGGACTTACCACCAAATATTTTTCTTCTCCTTCTTAAAAATGAAGAATCGACTAGGAGACCTAAATTTCTAGATCAATGATGAACTTCAAATCAAAGTTAAAGTCATTCTCGCATCACTGGCAGCAACGTTCGTCAAAGACGGGATCAATAATCTCATCTACGTATAAGAGAAGTACCTGAATTTGTTAAGCGATTCTGTAGATAAAATGATCATGTTTGTATCTAAAACCGATGCATAATAATTTGTAAATAAGCCACGTTATCTCTTACTCTTAAGCAATGAAAACGTTTAACAAGGCACGTCAAACAACTGAGATGTTCCCTGGTCCAATAATCAACTTCTCTCTCATCTCAATTCTTATCGTAGTTTTATAAAATTTTGTTGAAAAATTATGTGGAAAAAATATTTGAAATGCGACGTTCGTCTTTGTATATTTTTATATTCACATCGGTCTATTTTAAACTGCCATTTGAAACGTGTTCGCGCTTTATCTATTTCTCTGTTTATTTCGTTGATTTTGGTTATTGAAGCAAGATGTAATATTATTTGAAATGAAAAGGGGGAAATATTCGTATTGTACGACAAAATATGGTTATCAAACACAAGTTGGCTTACCATTTTTAAATTCAAAAGAAATATATGTTTTCTTTAAATTAGAAAGTCACTTTTCTAAGGTAAAATTAAACATACCAGATAATGCCAATTCTAAATTATGAGAATATACTAATATTATAAAGTACGCGGAAGATAGTTTTGGATATAAATTTTAGTGCTGACGTGATGTAATATCATAGCTTATGTCCCCAATCAAGCCACTCGTAGCACTTTGCACATTTAAGAAGCGTTAAAGGTAATTTCAGATTGATGTCAGAGTTTATTCTTCCTGCAACACTCGTCTTTGGCACTCTTGGAAACTAGCCACGCCAATTTAATAACTAGTTTTGAATCCTTAAGTTAAAAAGCGTATGAAGAAGAATTCTCGCATAGATGGAGAAAACATTTCAGACGTCTGCTCTAGTTCACGAGCCCTGCAGAGCTCGAGACAAACCCAACGGAGTGGATCCCACCTCTCGTCTCCGCGTTGCGCCAACAGCTCCAGTGGCAGCAATTCGCGCTGTGCTCACGCGCGACGCGAGTGCGCTGTTTTGCTTCCGGGAATCGCACTCGCGCCCGCCAGCTGGCCGCCGCCGATCGCACTCTCCGCCACTCGCGCGCCCCCATCCCTCCACCAACACCCGCACCTCACCCCGCCCCGCTCCGTACTCGTCACACGCGTGGCGTCGGAGCCGTCCTGGCCTGGTCGGCTCGCTTTCTTGCGCGTCGCCGGACGCCGTCCGGCCGCCGCTTCTTGCCGCCTCGCTGTTTATTTGCCGACAGTGACGCAGCGCTGGCAGGGGCGGGGGCGGCACGGGTGGGTGTGTGTGTGGAGGGGCGAGGGCGATGTGGACCGGGAGCCGGTGTGAGGACGTGGCTGCGAGGCTGGATGCACGACGTGAAAGTACGGGGGACCGCGAGGTGGGTGTGGCGTAGGCAGGGTGGAAGGGGCGTATGATGGACAGGTGGAAGAGTACGGCGTGCGCGATGATACGAGGTTGGGCACGGGGCGGCGCGTGGGCTGCGGGAGGGCGGACGCGGGGGCGGCGGGTGCGGGCGGGGGCGGCGCGCGCGGCGGCGGCGGGGGGCGGCGCGGGGGCGGGCGGGGGCGGCGCGGGGCGGCGCGGTGGGCGGACGGGGGGGCGGCCGGGGGGCGGCGGGGCGGCGCGGGGGGGCGCGGGGCGGCGCGGGGGCGGCGCGGGGAGCGGCGCGGCGGGCGGGGCGCGGGGGCGCGCGGGGGGGCCGGCGCGGGGGCGGCGCGGGGGGGCGCGGGGGGCGGCGCGGGGGGCGGCGCGGGGGAGGCGGGGGGGGGGGAACGCGTGGGGTGTGAAGTTCGTGGGCGAGGGTGCATAGGGGTCGTGCGCGGTGTGACGCAACGAAGCGCCCCCCTGCCTCGTTCTGGGCGACCCACGGAGCGTCACCTGCGCCCCAGAGGCGCCGGGGGCTGTTTGCCACCGTTCGATCTCCTGAAGGGAACGTCTCTCCTTTGCTCAGCTGTTGGTTTATCTCTTTCTCTCGCTTCGTGGTTCGATCTTTCCTGCGCGGCAACTCACCTATTTTCTACTTCGGTTGTTTATTCTCGCCCTGACGTTTTTTGTTCAAAGGACACATGATTTTGAGAGATTCTTTTATTTTATCCGTTCTTTTGTTTACGCATTTCATTTTTACTTTTGTTTGTTCTTACGTTTGATTTTGTTTTTCTACTTTCTTTCCTCTTATACATATTTTGTTGGAATTATTACACTTATTTTCAAGAACATTTATGACAAAATTTTTCAGAAAATAAATTATTACAAAAATATTCTATATGGACCAATACCTGATAATATTATTCCATTTTTCAAATCGATGTATTTTAATTTCAAGACAAGACCTACTTGGATTTTAAAGTACGACCAATCTGTCTCACTCAGTAGTATACAAGTATTTTGTATGTGTGAGACCATTTTAGTGATTCTTGGTGATTTTTGTTCGCTCAGAACGTATCGTGTAAAATGTTTTTACTTTCTCGAATAAATAGTTGAGAAAAAGTTACGTATGTAACGCTACAAAACGTGTTTCCCAAATTGTGGTTGAAATATGTTTTGCATTTTTGTACATAGAAAAGATATTGTTTTTATTTTTGAAAACCGTCCTTCTGTTCTTCTGCTGTTTGTCTGCCAGTGAATACCACCACTGAATTATTTTTAGGTTGGTTGTCGAAACGCTTCATATAAAAACTTCAAACTCTCTCAATACACAGCTGGAATTGAATACTTTCGTGTGTCTGTTTGAATCTATCTAATACAACTTTTCAAATAAATAATGATTTGTATGTTTACTAGCCGCAGATATATTTTTTGAGTTTTATTTTAGTGAAAGTTGTCATTTAAATTTATTAATATTGTCTAATGCAATTCAGTATCCCAAGAATAATAATTTCTCCGTTGTATGTTATATTTCTTTCAACGTATTTTAAAGCATCCTTCCTCACAACGATCTTAGCTGATTGGTTTTCATTGTACTCTTTGTAACCCACACACTCACACACACACATACACATACACACTCAGATATATCACTGTTTTTTGTTTGATCTTTTGTTTGAATTGGTGAGTACATGTTATGATTTTATCGAGCGCTATTTCCATTGGAATAATTTAATTTGATTAATATAAGTCGTGTAACTTCTATTCATATTCTTTTTAACATATTTAAATTAATATTCTCCTTTACTATATCTAGCCTAAAAGTGGTGAAAAATGAATTCCTCGAAATGTCGTTCTGAAAACCCATAAACTTTTCATGATGTGATTGCTCAAGGGATCTGAATAAGCGTTTTATGATAAAAAATCTGTCTGTAGTTAAAAACTCAGAGACCAAATTCAATAAACAACAACAATTTACATTGTTTTCGTATCAGTCCTTCATTTTTATTAATGGACCAAGAATTTTTCCTTAATGGGTTTGTTACTTCTACATTAGCCCTCCAAATTATTTTAATTATACTTCAATCAAAACTTCGGCAGGTATATCGTATTTTGAACTAACTTGATAATTAAAAATTATGTAAGCAATATTGTCTCGAAAATGGTTCTTTCTTTTCTTTTTCCATTGTGCACGGATAGAGCACATTGCACTGAATTATATGGTGTAAATGTTATTTTCAATATCAATATGTGTCTTCAAAAATATGTGTGTATTAATTTATTCCAATCAAAATCATTTTTTCGAAGCTTACACCAACTCCCTGTGACATTCTCGGTCATTTTGATCTAGTTCCTGCTTTGTTAAGTCATCAGTATTTTAATACTAATGAGTGATCATTTCAATTTTAAAGTTACATACAAGGGATGCCCACGTCCGTTTCCTAGTTTCACTCCATTACATTTTTACTGTTTAGTGTCATCAGCAATTATGAGCATTTTGTCGCCTGTTATGCGTTCACTAGAGAATTTTCTCTTCGGTTTGTTTTAGTTGACAATGTAAGTGAAATCACTTCATTTCCATGACGTGTATGTTATGTGTGTTGAGTTGAATATGTATCTTCCATGTTACCATGTTGCAGCTAATGACTGATGATAAATTGGTTGAATATTGCGCACCATTGATTATATATTTCACGCCATAAACGGTATGTAAATTAATGTTTGTTAGCTGTTTTCTCTAAAATGTGCCGTAAAGCGATAATCACAAAATGACGTGTCCGGCAATGTTAATAGAGTAGCCAATTTGCCCATCCTTTACGAGAGGTTCATTAACGTTGTCGTATCACGCCTGTGCGGCTAATGCACGAGCAAATATTTTATAAAGTCATGTCCACTCCGTTATACATGCATTACATATCCGGTTGTTTTTCACACTGTTAGGCGTCATAGACAAGTGATTTGATGGCGCAGATATTGGTATAACTAGTTGTTATTAACGCAGAGAACGTGCGCCAATGTGATGATACGTTAAAACAAGGTTCGTGTAATAACTTTTTTTGAGATTTATGAATTGATATGCGAAACCCATTTTCTTCAATTTTAATCCCTTAAAAATGATTTATTCTTTTATATAATAATGTTCTGGGTTTCGTGTTCGACCACGAAAACAAAGTTTTAGTTGATAGTTTTATTTTGAAAAAAGGTTATGTGTCCCTCATTTGGATGTAATATGTACTACTGGGTATTGCAGAATTATTTTTTTTGTAAGGGAAGCGGTTACTGATGTTATGTTTATTTCTATTTACTAATAACTACAGCTTATTTATTTGCGTGAAGAGAATGCATTTATTTCAACTGATAATTCTTTGTTTCTAGTTTAATTAATCTGATAATTTGTTCTCGTCATTGACAACCAAAACAAATTCGATAAACCTACATGTTACCTCTCTCATCATATTTTCAATTTCCCTTTTGGTGTACGTTGATCTACTTCTCGTGCGTAATTTTACGCAGAGCCCATTACACGAACCATTAACGTTTTACATTATTTCACATTTCTTTATTGCTTCCGAACTTCTGCGCCGTATTTTGGGGCCAACGATACATTTTTCGTCCGCGCTCGCCTGCTTGGGCTGGCGCGGCTGCTGTTCTTATCGCAGCGAAGTGTTCCTTGGCATGTTTACAACCGGCATCACCCGCAGATATTTCGGTGGACCCGCCGCGGGGGAAGTGGGAAGGGGGGCGGGGGCGGTGACGGAGGCAGTGGTGCGGTGGGGAAGGGGAATGTGAAAGAGGTGAGGGTGAGGAGGCGGAGCGGGCAGGGACAGGGGGAGAGACGGGGGCGGGGGCGGGTCCTCAGGGGCTAGAGCAAGGTGGAGTGGCATGGGGGGGCGGGGCGGGGCGGAGAGTGGTGGGGCGGAGGCGTGGGCGGCGGGGGCGCATGGTGCGGTATCTCTGGATCAGAGCCCGCGCCGCGAGCTCTGCTGCCGATACAGCCCGTGCATTACTAAGCATGGCTTGGAACCGGACCGCACGCCCGCCTGTTCGGACCAACCGAGTGGGACGTTGGGCGAGTACGTGACTCCGTGGGGACGTAATGATGGAACGGTGGTTAACGTGCGTTTCTGTACATTACACTCCGCGTTGACGGAAGTGTTTTTGTCAGTGCGATAAGGGGGGAAATATATTAATAAGACCGAAAAAAATGCTTATATAAACGATTCTGTAAAATTTTGTATGTGACTTTTTCTTGAGAGATTCTGATATTTCTGTTGAAGTTTCCAGTGTAGCAAGTCATGATTAATAGTGAAACACTTTTATTCCATCAAAGAAGGCATTGAATTATCGATTTATTAATTATGAAGGTGCGAATATTCTTAAAATATTTCCCTCTGTATCAAAATTGTAATGCTGGAGTTAAACATATGTTTGCCAAAATAGCTACTTTATAAATTCTTCTTATTTTTCTGCTTTCTGAGCTATAGGCAATCTGTTTTGTAGTGCAAAATGTCATATTGCATAATGTTTCAATGCAACTCTTTATATTCAGTGTTAAGAATTGTGTGGATTTCTTAGAATTTGGAATGTTTCACAAATGATTGTGCAATGTATTAAATATATCCCTCATCAAATAAAGGAATTACGGTATATCTTCGAGTGATAGAGTATTCATGGTCAGAGAACAGACAGAAGTGCCGTTGTTTCTGCGCAATGCATTTATATATATGGGAGTAATATTTGTAGAAGTTGTATATTTCCCTTTTCTCTCAACTCAATTTTTAAATTTACAAAACAGTGCTGAAGTTAGTTTTGTTAACGACCACGAATAGAAATAGTCGGAACCCAACCCACTGCTTCTGTCACTACGCGCCCTTCAGCCTCTGCACCACATAGCCTTGTCAGCCATTGATTTATTTACACTCAACCTACGTTGACCATGGGGATTCCACTGTTACATCGTCTCCCGAGCTGGTGTATAAAAGTATATTTTAAATCCTCTCCCTTCCCATTTTTACTTTCTCATCTATTAAATACTTACGAAGCTTGTAACGCTGCGAGAGAAAACGGAGATTTGTCTTATACGACCTTCTTTCCTGAACTTCTCTTTCATTATGATCATAATTCGTTAGACATTTTGACGCATCTGAATTGATGAGATAGTTCTCTGGATGTGCAATAATGATATTGGTGTGATATAAATGCTGGCGAAGAAGTGGTGGAATTTGCACGCACAGGAAACAGAAGAACATAGAGAAGAAACGTATCGTAAACCTACTTTTTGCACCCCCTCATATTCCACGGAGATCAACCAAGATTCGAAACCCGGTATCTAGAGGTATTCTACGCCAACGGTTTGTATTCAACTGCGGAAAAGAAACGAAACCACCATTTTCCCAAACCACTTTTCTCACTTTTTATTCTACGTATTTAGGGCTTTCATCGTCAACGCTTTCTATTCTATGACGGCAAAGAAACGAAAGCACCATTTCTCCACACCACAGTCCTCATTCTCTATTTTACGTATTCAGGGCAGTCTGCGTGAACAGTTGGAGTTGAAGTACGATAAAGAAACGAAATCACCATTCTCCCAAATCACTTTCCTTACTTTCTATTGTTCATATTCAGGGCTTTCAACGTCAACGGTTTGTATACTACTACCAGTACGGCAAAGAGACGAAACCACCTTTTTCCCAAACCACTTTTCTCGCTTTTTATTCTACGTATTCAGGGCATTGTACGTGAACAGTTCGGGTTGAAGTACGATAAAGAAACGAAACCGTCATTTCCTAAAACCACTTTCATCACTTTCCATTCTACATATTCAGAGCATTCTACGTGAACAGTTCGAATTGAAGTATGCAACAAAAACGAAAGCACCATTTCCCAAAACCACTTTCCTCACTCTCTAGTTCACATATTGAGGGCATTCTACGTGAACATTTCGAGTTGAAGTAAGATAAAGAAACGAAATAATTTCCCAACACTACTTTCGTCACTTTTAAACCTTGATCTCGCGAAGCACCCCATTCCCACCCACTGCCGGTGGCGTCGGCGGCTGCGGCAGGGCCGCGCCGAGCGGTGCGGTGAGGCCGGAGCGGGGCGGGGCGGGCGAGAGCGCGCGCGCGCGTTAACGAGTGAGTGATGCGCGCAAACGCGACGCTCGCGTGACGCGTCCCACTGACAAATGCGCGTACGTGTTTTTCCGAGCGCCGCCTCGCCTCGCCTCGCCCCGCCACGCCACGCCGCTCCACGCGCGCGAGAACTCTCTGGATCTGGCGTCGCTCGCGCCGCCCAACGAAAACTTCGTTACAGCCAGCGGGCCGCCACCGCCCACGCCGGGGCGCGCTCGCGCACGCGGAGACAAATAACGCCGCGTTACTCGCTTTGGCCCGTAATTATAGAAATCACGTGATAATGAACCCCTCTCCCGCATGCCGCCCCCGGCGCGCTCATCTAATGAAGAGTGGAGCGCTCTGGCGGGGGAGGGGGAGAACCGCGCAGCTCGACGCAAGTGGAGGGGTTGCGTCTGGAGGGCTGAGTGAGGAGGTTAATGGAGGGCAGCTGGGAGAGAGGTGAAATGAGGTGAAGTGAGAAAGGACGGCGGAGGGTTGAAGGGTGTTGGGGTGAATGAGGAAACGGGAAATTGATTTTGTTGCAGCGGAGTATATGTGGCGTGAAACACTAAACGCGACGTATATCGTCGTGATCTCAATTGTAGATAGTGCTTCTTGATGGAATCAGAGTTAATTGTTCGGGAAGATATGCGACAAAACATGGGAATGCTTCTAGAATAATGATGAGATAAGCGTCGAGACCTTCTGCCAATTGTAGTAATGGCCCCTAATATGAAACAATAAGTGATATATTGACCTATTGATGCGAGAACTTAAGATTGTACGTTTGTAAAATTTAAAGAGAACATCCAAGTGAATTTTCCACACATCCAAAAAACTTGATTTTTTGTGACATATGTATTATATCAATTATTCCAGAATGTTATTTTATACACGTTTTGTGGGGGGAAATTTTGAATAAGTATAATAATTTAGACACAAAGGTAAAAAATAAATTAGTCGTGTTAGTAGAGTACATATTTTCTGTCATTATTTGTAACGGATACCCAACATTATACTACAACATGAAACTCCAAAAGACTTTTTAATCACCAAACATGTTTTCTCCGTACTGGAATTCCCACACACGTACTTGAGTCACAAGTTAACCTACATCACCTGCATCACAGCTAAGCTCAACCTTTCCGACACATTAAAAACTATGTTGTTTATTTATTTATTTACGTCAAAAACAGTTAAAAACTGCCTGTGATGAGCTAGAGGGGGAAGTTAATTTTAAATTACATTTATGTTCAGAAGCAAAACAAGAGGCCATCTCAGCATTTGATCAAGGATCAAGGAAATTGGATGAAAACTTGATCGAGATTGGGGTATTTGAGCCAGACGCTGAAGTAAAATATTGTTACAGGTTCTTTAGAATTACACAATTCAAATGGTAAATAATATATTAAATGTCATTGTTAAAATTAATATTACTTTTCTTTTGGATGATCGGTACAGTCTTTAATTGTATAGACACAGTTGTGCAGCAGAAAAGATTTTACTTGGGACTTAAAGTATAGCATAGAATTTAACCATTTTATGCCATTTGCCAAGGTGTCGTAACAAAATTTACATGAATTATTTGTGCATTTTTGTAGTGATCTCTTCATACTATCACCTGATGAATGTGAATACTACATTCAGTGTTGTAGTTATAGACAAGGGCATTTGCTAGAAATATATTCCCTCCTATAAGTCATTTTTGACAAAAACAACTGATTCATATATGAAGAAACAAGGTAATGGTAAATGCCTAGATTAATAAAGATGGGCGTACAAGAATCCCGTGAGTGAGATTTGCTTATTATTCGTACAATTCGTTTTAATAATCTAAAATTCTACGAGCTATAAGACGTATTTCCCAAGAATATTATACCATATCTCAGCCGGGAATGAACATTCGCGAAATATACACATCGACTAGACTGAATTTGGGATGGCTGAATTTGAAAAAATTCTGAAAGCGTAGCATAAAGAAATGAATTTGGTGTTCAATTCATTTAAATGGTCGTTCCTTTTAAGTTTTGACTGAATTGAAAGACCTAAAAAGTTTGTTACCTTAACATCAGTCAATGGCACATGTTGAATATGGCAATTTGAAAATTTTAAATATGAAGAGATTTTCATTTGAAGTATTTTAAGATATAATTTCAAAGAACAGATTTCATTAAGGAAGTCTCTATCATCAGTAATGTAGTTTTGCAATGTTAATTTTCAAAAATGGAAAGAACTCACTGATTATTGAACTTTCGCAGTTTTCATAAACCTAATTTGCTCTATCAAAAAAAAACACATATAGGGAAAAAATTGGAGCCCTATTCGAGAACAAATTAATAAAATACCTCTATTTTGAGAAAACTTTACGGGAATATTACTTTTTTTAAATTGCATATGACCTTATTTAAAGATTGATTATTTTAGATCAAATTTATTCAAGAAAATATTAATCAATTACAGTCAAAATTGTAATTTCGTATTGTTAACGTTTAATTAAATTTTCAAACATACAGAGAGATCACCGACATTGGGACCAGCGTCGTTGTTAAGCGTCCAATGGTCTAACGAAAGTAGACATTTAAATGTATATTTTGAAGCACTTTTTGAAGAAACCACGAAAAAGTATCCATATTTTGTAAATTTGTACAAAAACTTATTTAAATATTTCATTTTTTAGAATACATTTCAGTAAGTAAAAAATATCTATCACCAATTTTGTACATTTTTGCACATTTCATTGACTCTGTTCTATGAAAATCGGACTTAGATAATTTTTAGCGTCTAATAATCTATCCGAAGAAAAAAAATAAATGAAACATTTGGAGCTCTTCTTAACAAAAACAATTTTTTTTAAATTGTCTATATTCCTCCGAAAATTACAAACTCATACTTTCGAAATATTGTATGCGGCATTTTTAAACAACAGCCTGGAAAACACCTTTTATTAAGAAAAATATCTGTTCCTTCAGTACTGTAATTGTATGTAGACGCAGAAAAAATTGTGAACATCCACAATTGTGGAATATTTGAAGAGTTTAACGAAAATAAATCTGGAATATTTTGCTTTATCCGAAGAAAAAGGTTAATAAAAAATGGTGTTATGTTCGAAAAAAATGGAAAAGACTGATGAGACTTCATAGAAATATCAAAATATCAACCCAAACAATCAATATATCAATTTAAAACACTCACGTCCTAGTGTTCGTGTAGATAGATCCACATCAACCTCTTTTGAAGAAAATCGTCTGAAAGGTTAAGGTACTAGCGTTCATGAAGTCGGACAGAGATACAGGCAGTTGGACAGAGACAGGCTGACAGAGACGTTTTGCCGTGAATTTTTTTTGTTTTGGATTAAGGACCCAACAACAGTTATTTCTGACTATAAAACGTGTTAAAAGGAATTTTGTGTATATAGGAACAGGATATAGCCACTTTTTCCAGGCCCCACAATGCGTTTTTTCGAAAATTCCCGAATATTTGCTGCAGTATTACAAAAATTTCTCTTTACTATTCAAATACAAAGGCATTTTCAATCTTATAAAAGTAATGAACGATTTTAAAAATGACTTTAAAAACTCTTCAATACATATCGGGTTCTTTATTAAAAAATACTTAAATGTGTATTTAGGGATCAACCTCATAGAGATAGAATAATAATATTGTCAGATTCTTGAATTACTCAGAACATAAACCAGGTAATAACAATCGCTTTAAAATATTTTATTGAAAAATATCATTCCGTGGAAGTGATCATGCAAAAGTATACAGAGCCAGGTCACTCTGATATTCAAAAAGTGGATGGCTTACATAGCAACATAGTATACATCAAATATATTGAAATTTTTAGTCCACTCTGTTTCATTCACGCACATTAACAAGCTTATTAGTTTCAAAGCAGTGTATGCAAATATTAACGGTCGAAAAAGGATTTTTATGTCTTTCAGAATGCTTCAAATTATGTAATTTTTCGACAGTTCTTTACTTTCAGAACTGAAAACTTGACATGAATTCTCACAAGCCGTTTATAGAGAGTTAGAAGAAATAAATGATTATAAAGAAAGTATTACATAACTATTTTTTCTGATACGTGTACTTTTTCAGTTGTTAATTTACTAAAACGCCAAACAAGAATCAGACAACTTAATTTCTCATCGCAAAGTGTCTAAATTTTCTAACCTTCGGAAGTTTCACAGAAAAAACACATTACTGAAGAAAGGAGAGATATCTACGTTAAAGTATGTTTCGCCAGTGGGCAAAATTTTATAAAGCTCCATTGTAACTATAAAGCGGTGTAAGTGGAGTAAGTCAGTCGTATATAGAAGTAATTTATTCGATGATGTTTGTTTTCCAAGATTTTCGTATTTAAAGGTTTACATCAGAAAATTACTACTATTTATTTAAGTAAGAAGATAGTACAAACGAATTGTATTTGTTTATACTATTATAATATTATTCATTTTCTATCTTATTATTTCATTTTATTAATTACGAGTCATATGTCAATGATAAAGGTAATTGCAAGTGCACACATTTTAAGAAAGTCCTAAGGCATACTTGAGCCGAAGACAATGCCATATTTACGCGGTAAATGCAGTGGTAGAATCTGTCAAATATTTGAATGCTTATATCGCAAAAGCAAAGTTTGCGAACTTCATACAAACCAATTCTCAGTCGGCGATCTTTAGATAAGATATATTCTCCGACACTCGACAATACCTCTTAGTCCTCTCTTCTAAATTTGGGGTGTCTCAGAACGTGACGTGCACACTATGACCCCACGCGTGATTTCAATTTAGGAAATATTTAAACGTGCAAAATTGAAAAAGTTACGGTACGATTAAAAATGAAATGAATGTTAAAATTATAATGAAAGCAGTGGTACCCGTTGAGCGCCATTGGTCTCTTGAGAGCCTGGGGCCCGGCTCAGCCCGGCGTGCCGCCCGT